>VDFB02086081.1:304578784-304616731 GCA_007258455.2 Sequoia sempervirens | reverse complement strand
ACAAGCTCATAATCATCGATTACCGTCAACTTTTTATCCCATGCTTTTTATCCAGCCTTAATCATAGTAATAATGCTTCATATTCTACCATATTATTTGTGCAGAAAAAAGATAAGGTGAAAGAAAATTTGTACATGTTGCCAGTAGGTGACACCAACAATATTCCTGCACTAGACCCTTCCTTGGTACTTGCATCATCAAAGTACATCTTCCATAGCCTAAACTTGTCAGATTATCTTAAAACTTCATTATCTATAGGTGTAGGACACCTATTAGTTTCTCTTGGTACTTCTTCCACCTTAAAATAACTGATATCAGTGTGTATAAAAAGAATTGTACCATCTTTAGGAGCATGTTCCAACATATGTGGAACCTTTGGTTCTTGTACCACTTGGACATCCTTACCATCAATAGGGAGGGTGGCATAAGACATGTCACACTGCATACTACCTGCCATGGAAGCACTCCATTTCCTAGATAGAAACATTCCATAATTGGGTGGGATATCTATTACCACCACAATCATCTTAAACTCTTTCTCTATATATGTTGCCGATCTATAAGGAGTTTCATTGATCACATTGGTAATAGGGACTTCCCTTGAATCCATAGCATGATACTTACCATGAGTGCTATCAACTTTCAGTCCCAATGCCTCCATGATCTTGGCTAACATTATGTTATTGGATGCTCTAGAATCAATAATAGAATTTTTTAGAAAATTTCCCTAAACAATTAGTGTGAGGATAAATGGGTCTATCTTCCTAGGGAAAGATATTACTGAATTCCCTAGAAATACATGAGGGATCTTAATGATTACTACCTCAACTTATTTATCTTTCTTATCCTTTTCACTCACTTTGGGTGGAGTGGGCACCACTAAATCATTATAGGCTATAGTAGCACCATTGATAAGGGCTACTATCTTTTGTTTGTGTTCATCAATCCTCATCATCTCAAGGAAAGGAAAAAATACTTCTACTTGGATAAGTAATTGAAACATATCAACAGGAGTGTACTTAGGTAGTTTAACTGGGATCATACCTTGTTTTGTGCCACTCTCCTTCTGTTGATTTTTGGTTGTCTCAGCTCAGGGCTTGACATCTTTTCTTGCAACTTTAGAATTCTGCTTCTATGCCTTTTCCTTTGTAGCAGGGGACTTGAGATCTCCATCTACTCTTGGTTTATCAACCTTCTTAGCCCAAATCTTAGCTCCCATATTTTCCTTAGCTTTGACTACTTCTGATTTTCCATCATAATTTTTCTCTTTTCCTTTGGCATTTTGCTCCTTGATGAAAAGACCAGCAGGACTACCATGTTCACCACCAACTATTCTATTCCTTAGGTGATATGAGCTTCTAGCTTGGGTAGCAGAAGCCACAGTTTATCTCACAATCTCTTCTTCTGAAGGTCTTCTTAGGGACACACCATTTTGAATTACTTTCAAATTATATACTTCATTATCACTATCAATATCCTCATCAGAGAGAATTTGCTAGTGATATACACTGGCAATTTTCCTTTGGTCATCAACATCCATTTCATGAGATTCCACATCAGATGAACATTCATTATAAGCAAAGTTAGAACCATCCATAATCATATTTATATCAATAGCCTCCTCATTTGACTGACCACAATCCTCAAGTACATCTACATTGACTTCAACCATTTTTGCAACTACGATGACAAAATGAGGCATTTGACAAACCATACACCAAGGGGTTTCGTCAGTAAAATTGTTTGAATTCTTCTGCAAAGGATCTGGAGGAACCTTTTATTGAGTACCTCTCTAGTTGTTAGGGATGGGCTTCCCATTATGCCAGTTGGTATTATATGGATGATCCTACAAATGAGGAGGTCTTTCATTCCTATGATAATTATTTGACTAATCCTTTCCTTGCTTTGCAATCCTATCATTCATATTTTTCATGAAATTTTCAATTTTATCATCGAGAGTACCTCCTTTAGCACCAGAATTTTAATCCTCCTTTTTGGATTTCTAAGGATATTTACATCATCTCTTCTCCCAAATTTACTAGTTGCTCTACTGATGTTATCGATACGGACAGCCATCTTGTAAGCCTCTCTCAATGTTTGAGGATTCTTGTCAAGTAAGTGGTAACTCATCTTTGCATCAAAGGTGTTGCAGTAGTTTACCAAGCACACATTATCATTCAATTATAGATGGGGAGGTAGTATCTTCCTAGCCTTCTGGAACCTCATATTAAAATCATCCACAAATTCATTAGAACCTTTAGCAATGTTATTAAATTGATTCAACAAATACCTTGAATTAGTCTTGTCACCATATTGCTCTCTAAACAACCTTTTAAATTCCTCCCATAAGCCAATACTTTCAACAGGAAAACTTTTGTACCATTCTCGGGCATCTTCAATGAGCGAATTCATAAACAACTTCATCATTACATCCTCTGCTTCTACCTCAAAATCATCCATAACGTTGGAAAAATCTTTAAGGTGGTCTTCACCATTCAAGGCATTATTTCTAGAGAATCTGACTAAAGTAGGTTTGAAATCTTTAGGAAATGGATTAGGGTATCCAAGTATTCCAATAAAACACAGTTGTTGATACATTTCTACTTGCAATGGTCTTCTAGTATTTCTATCCCTATGACCATTTCTAGGCTCATCATCCTTTTGGTTGTCAAATTGATTTTTATCTTTACCTTTTCCATCTCCATCATTATCACCTCCTTTCTTTTTTCCTTCATTATCTTAAAAATAAGAGTTCTTATTCTTGTCATTTCCTGCACCTCCACCACCCTGATCCCCACAACCACTTCCACTAATATTATGTCCAACATAATTCATCTTTTGTGATTCACCATCATTTTTTCTAGAGCTTGAAGACTCTGGAGTTGGTTTGGAGATCTTAAGAAAAGAAATCTTTCTAGCCATTTCTACATTGGCAGCTTCTATCTCAGCTTTCTTCAACTCTTCTTGTAGTTTGTCATTTTCCAACTGCAATTTCAAGATCTCAGGTTTTGGGAGTGTAATAGATGGGGTAGGATCAATCTTAACATTTTGGGTGACAATATTAACAAATGAAGTATTGGTATTGAAAGTAATGAAGGTCGTCTTCTTGGTCTGGTCAATGGGTTTCTTCCCATGATCTATAAATTGTGATTTCTTAGTAGCAGAAGGATCTGGGGCTTTGGAAGTTGCAATAGCTATAGTATAAGTTTTGGCAACAGAGGCTCCCATTTGAACAGTTGCCTTGGGTGGATCAAGGATTATTTTAGTAGAAAATCTAGCAAGATTTTCCTAAAAGGTCTTTTGCCTTGCTTCTTCTCTCATATTTTCTATCTTTTCCCTCTGAGCATCTCTTTCTTGCATTTTAGCCTTAATTCTCTCTTCCTTTTCTCTTAACTCCTTTGCTTGTTTCTCCTTCAACTCCCTAAGCCTATTTTCTTCTTCTTCCCTAAGCCTATGTTCCTCCTCCTCTAAGGCTTTCATATCTTTATCTACGTCTTCTTCATCTCCTAACACATCCCCAGCCTTACTTTCTATAGGAGTATGGTAGGTTTGATTATTTGACTCTTCCTCAAGGGCAAGGTATACTTCTACATTAGGAGATTCACCTCTTGGATTGAAATTTTTGTCATTAAAGACAAATCCAACTCCAAGGGTTAAAGGTTCTGAGAACTTATTTTTATCCAAAAACTCCCACCTATCCTTCTCTCTTGAGAGGTTAAATTCACTATCAAAAACCTCCTCAATGGGAAAACTCCCCTGATCTACACTAGGCACTTCAACTAATGTGCTTCTCCTTGGATATTAGCACTATTTACTTTATTATCAAAATTAGGAGATGCATCAGCAAGAGATTCAATAGACTTACTTGATTAAGTGCACTTCTTAATCCAGGTAGGTTGCTTATCCTTTGTAAGCTCAGACTCTAGCTTCTACTCAAAATGCTTCTTTGTGTAGCTTTCGGTCTTCTTCATGGTGAAAAATATGTCAAAATTCTTCTTCTCATGTTCTCTTTGAGAGTTTATCTTTACACTGGTATAAGAGACTTTAGAGTTGCCACCAAGAGTGTTGGGAAATAGAAATTAATTATACTTTGACTTGGTACTCATAATTTTAGAAAAGACTTTGAACATAACCCGACACAAAGTGACAGAATTAACCAAGACTTGATACATAAGATTGGACGTGAAGTATGTGATAAAACTTTGAACCAATTATTCTTCAATGGAAAAGAATAATATAATACTTGACTCTAACTGTACCAGATCTAAACTAGAGACCTTGGACTTAACACGTTCCCAATAGAGTTGCCAATTTGTTGGTTTTTTTTAAGAACTAAGTTGATCTTCAAAATTACCTATGGACTTTTCCATTTCCAATATTTAGTAATCTAAAGGGATTGGACAACAAATGAGTGAAATCTACAAAAAATTCCTCATGTACTTCAGGCTCTTTGAAACCTAGGAGGTGATCCCACAATGTATATTCAAGAACTTATGCAATTAATATTTTAAATACATTGTAAATAACAAATAATTCTCATATAACCACTCAACAACATAGTGTATCGAAAAGGTTGGCACTCTTTTAGCAATACGCTACACTTGGAGCATAAGAATAATGAAACTCAACATAACATAACTGCAATGGTAACTCATTTGAAAGGTTTTGTAAATAAAGAGTGATGTGCAAATGAACTAACCCAGAGACTATCTTATGAATATTTTACTCAAACCAGTGACTTATCCTAAACACGGAGTCAATCTTAACCTATGCAACCTAATAACATTTCTACACATAGAAACATATCAACTTTGAAAACATTGCATTACAACATTCCCCCATTATATTCCTGACCAATACTTCTCATAGATATCCTAACACTTAATTCATATGAGTTAACAACTTCATTCAAGCGTTTACACTAATTCTTTGAACTAATAAGCCTGAATGAAATCATACATCCACTAGAAAGCAATGGAGAAGAACAAGACAATCCTTGATTATATTATTCATAACTTCATAGAATAAGTATAGAGGAGAGAAAATGGCCATAAAATTTTCACCATTCTATATTATATTTTCTATTTTTGTTATAAAAATTACATATGTAACTACAGACTCAAAACCTAAGACAAAACTCAAAATATGCTTAGTATTCCTTCTACAATTCAATGTGTCAATTGTAATACAACAAACCCCTGCTTTTTGGACTTGAATTCCTTCTTATAGAAATGAAGGATAAAAACAAGCTTCGGACTAGAAAGCATACATGTCACTAGTCTATTGGACCACTATAACATATATTCCATTTTCAGTTACATTTGAGTTCTCAGATGGTGGGAAACATGCATGAGAAAAAATAATCCTCATTCATTTTTTTTAGATTCGGTCCCACCTTCAAAATGCATTCATTTTTTCATTACAATAGATCTCAAATATCTTCCTCGTGATCAAAAAGTGTTCTCCACGTGCACATCCAATCAACAAAATTTAAAAAGAAAGAAAAGCAATAAAAGATACAAAACTAATGTATCCACATCAACATTTATGCCACCAATTTTCATGTTGAGGAGAGAACAATATTTCTTGCAATACTTTAACAAAATCCTAATCTACACTATTTTCAGGCTATGCATTGTTTTTCTCCTATCATTATTCATCATCACCTTTACACATATAAGCTTACTCAATAAACTTATCCAACCAGGTGTTGTATTCTTCTTCAATAAGCCACTTTTCATCCAATAGTTTCTACACTTTTACACTATGCTGAGTGTATCTAACATCAATCAATGCTTTGGCCTCTTTGATAAAAATTTCCATCTTCATTCCAATCCCCTTCATAACATCAATATTTGGATTCAGTGAGGTATAGTCAAATACCACCAGTATCATCTTAGCTTGTGTGAGAAGATCACCTAGATCATTTATCAAACTCCTTCAATTCACCTTTGTAATCTAATATTACAGGCATAACCAACTCCTCCATTTCTCTTAATACTTTCAATTTGTTTTGGAGTTGCATCCCTAGCTTTTCATGAAAATTTGTTATCTCTTTTACCAGGTCAATAGCTTTTAATATTTTAGGGACATTTGTAGGTGCTTCAGGATCCTCTCACATCTTAGGCATCATTTCTCTTAAAGAACTTACTCTAGTACTCCATTTGCTTCATTCATCCTTGAAAGCCTCCTAAACTTGCAAATACTTTATGTTTACTTCATGGATGTTCCTATAAGCATCCCACACATCATCAACTTTGTTTATTAGCTTTGTGACCCTATTTTCAGCACATGCTAAAAAATGTCATTAGCCATTGTAACAGTTTCAATCTTGGCCTTCTTGATATTTTCCTTCTTCATCTTTAATTGATTTTTTAAATCATCAATCCTTAAGGCCAAAGTCTCCATGTCTTGTGTAGACAAGAATAAAGAAGAGGAGGATGGAAAATACAATGTCCTCATTGATTAGCTAGCCTGAACAGTGGTTCTCATCTTGTTTATTTCATCTAAGGCCTTATTATACTCCTTCACCAAGGAATCATACTTCTTCTAAGAAATTTGTGTTGTGTCTACACTGAGCATTGCAACATGAGCAGTTAGCTAAGCTTCTTGGACAAGAGTTATATCAATGGCTCTCTTCACAACCAAGGAACCCAAGACTTCTTCAATAGGCCTAGCAACCTTATGCTATCCAGTATTAGGTGTCATGGACAAAATTGCAAGAGTATGCAATTTTGGACTATATCAAGATCCAAACACCTTGTTTTCAAAATACTCCTCAGATATAGAAGCCTAGGGGTCTCTTATTATTTCATCAAGTGCAATAGCTAGGGTGATAGTGCATCCTAGTAGTAACATTATTCCACTGACTGTGACAATTTTCCTAGCCTCAACAAGAATGATAGTTGCAATCTAAGCCATAATATTTTCTTCCTCTGCCTTCTCAAGCTCTTCTTGTTGAGAAGGATTAACGTTAGCTCTTGCTTGTTCAAGCCTCTCCTTTATTTCTTTATTTCTCTTTTCAACCATAAATTCTTTGAATTCCTCATATTGTACAAATTTATCATCTGCAAGGAACTCATTACAATCCTTGATCCTAGGATCATCATCAGTATTTTCATCATATTGTCATTGGACAATTCTATCCCGGGCAACCTCTTAATCAAGAGTATTTTCAATATTAGGAGAAGGGAATTTCTTTTCACCTCCTCATCACCACGCACATGTTCTGCCATTTGTTCCTCCTCAATTACTTGAACATCTTCTTCATGCACATCTGCAAGCTACTCTGGAATATCCATAGCTTGAGGTTGTTGTTCTAAAAGAGATTGTGCTCTCTCAGCAACCTCTTTTACCTTTACCCTGAAATCACCATTTTGGTAATCTCTTAGGTTTGAAATGGCTCCTTCTAAAGTATTTTCAATTACAACATAGGGACTTACATAGAAATCATTCCTCTTCATAATGCTCTCTTCAATGTCCATTATGGATTTCCATTCCCTCTTTCTAGATTTAATAGCTTCATCACTAGTCAAATATGTCAACATATCATTTGTGTACAGGAACTGGTGATAGATCCCTAATAATTTTTTCTCCCTTCTCTTTGCATGAAAAAAACCCTCTAGGTAAAAAATCCTAACCTCATCAATAGGTATCCTGAGGTAATTTACCATGATTCCAAATTTTTCATACCCTTTTGGGGTAGTAATTTTAAAGGAAGCAAAAGAATATTGGGGATTAACCAAAGTACCCTTCCTAGGATTTCTAAACATTTCAAAATCCATAACATCAATCTACCACATCAACTCCATAAAATCCAATCAATCAAAGACATACAAGGGCAAGCAGTGTGGTGCCACCTTAGCTCCATAAGCTCTAATCAAAGTATACTCTGAGTGCAAAAACCAATCTTCCCAATTATGTTGTTTATGTGACCCTACTATCTCCATTGGGCACATGATGCTTCTGATTGTTGGTGAAAGCCTATGAATAGGTGCCACACCCAAAATTTCTAGGATACCAAACCTGACAATATTAGCAAACATCAAATAGTTGGAGTTGGAACAATCTTGGTCCCAAATATGTGTCCACATATGGACTGGAAAAACATTATTCTCATTCTCCCTTAGTCTTAATTTCAGCTTTCTTTTTGAGTTCTAATCACCCTCAAATAAAAGCATATGCATTAACAAAGAATAATGTGGGAAATGTAGAGGGAGAACCTCCTTCCTTAGATTGATGAAATCTTGATACATTTTCTCTACAACATAAGAAGCATAATGAAAAATAGTGTTTTGATTGTGACCCTGTATATTTGTTGCCATCACCAATAAATTAGGAACTATCCTAGCTTCAAAGTTACGAGCTAGAACCCGATTCAGGAAATAATATGTTTTTTTGAAATAATCCACAAATTCTTCACATTCAAAGGGCTCCAAATCTTTAGGGATAAATCTTTCCTTGCTCTTTCTATGCCACACCAGCAATCTATTTCTGAAGGAAAATCTGTTTTTCTCATACTCGCCATATAGGTCCACACGCTTGATGTTAATGATGTAATTGGGACTCAACCCAAATATCTCCACAATCTTATCCTTTGTCACCTCAAGGACTGCATTGCCATTCTCAATCTTAATTTTTCTATTGGAAGGATCATAATGCTTGGCCAATTCCATCATCACATCTACCTCCACAAACACATTAGGTACCACCATCTTCCCAAGGTTAAGCCCCCATGGGTAACATGTCGACTTCTTAGAAAACCTTTTATTAAAAGCATAAGAACAACTGCCATCCACTCTAAGGCTAGGCCAATTCTCAAATTTCAGCAGCATTATTTATCAATCTACTCGTCACAACAACTTGGCCTGTAGGTCTCTTTCCAATTCATGACCCACCCTCTTTTACTTCTCCAAAAGTGTCTTCCATGAATTTCTCCTAATTTTTCTTTGCACTTCTTGACCTTGTGGATGCCACAAGGGTATTTGAAGTAGGCTTAGATGTTATAGGTGGGTCTGGCTTAACCGCAGATGAAACATCCTAGTTCTTGAGCCTTTTAACCCTTTTCTGCTTTGGTTTTCTCTCTAGCATAATGTTGGACTCACTAGGCTCTAGTTTACTCATATTTGCATTATGGAAATACTATGGTTTACATTTTTCTTAGTCGAAAACATCTACCCAGTTTTAAAACCCAAGCCATAATTTATAGAATAAAATACTCCCAAACCTTACACATTGTTTATCACCCCAATGTAAAATAATCAATGAGTAAACCATAAACAAGTTATCTCTCAAATTCCCTACTATCTTTCAAACTTAGCATAGTTTACTACTTAATAGGAAGAGACACAACAATTTTCTTACCCAAGTGAACAACTGATAATAATTCTATTGTAATTGCTTGTTGGAGTTCTCCATGGTGAAGGAGCACCTTTGGTCAACAATGGTCAAGCAAGGTTGTTATGGATTAAGCTTTAGTATTTTTTGTGTTTTGATTTTTAGTAAGGTCTAATGAGACCACACTTGATGTAATTGATCAACCTTGAGTTTTTTGAGTCTATGTTGTAGATGTTGCAAAATCATGTTGAAGTATTGTCAAGATTAAAAAAAGAGGTTAAGGTGGGTGAAATGTTAATTTTCTTGATTAAGGTCATGTTTTAGGGTCAAATAAGGTCTAAAAGACCATTTATAATGAATTTGGTTGGTTTTGAGTCTTAGGTGTTAAATTAGCAAAGGTTGCAAAAAGATATGAATTTTGTAAGTG
This sequence comes from Sequoia sempervirens, assembly GCA_007258455.2. Lineage (NCBI taxonomy): Eukaryota > Viridiplantae > Streptophyta > Pinopsida > Cupressales > Cupressaceae > Sequoia > Sequoia sempervirens. The sequence continues at coordinate 304,606,968 of VDFB02086081.1, read as the reverse complement.
CAAAATTTGTCAAAAATGCAACTTTGGTGGAATATGAAGAGTCGTGATATTTCAAAAGTCAGTTAAGGTCATTGGTTGGTTGGTTTTGAATGTAATAAGTATAAAATGCCTCCAAGAAGGCTCGAACAGGGTGTTGAAGTTTTTTCTTGAGAACATTCATATCAATACAAAGAGTTTTCTGTAAATTACTTTATTTTTCTGAACTTTCTTAGTTTTGTACGGCTCGTACAATCTTTGTAATGCATTGAAATTCATTGGATTTTGTAGGGGCACATTTGAATCAAGTTTGAAGACTTTTCATTGAGAATTGGAGGAGATCTTTGAAATTCTTTTAAAATTGCCTGTTAAAAGTTAGTGTAGGGTTTTGATTGAAGTAAAATGGTTTAATGGTCATTCCACCTACTGTCCTCATTTTTTGCTCAGAGGAATGGCTTATCTAATAGTAGGGTAGGTGTTTGTATGTTTTGAAAGTAGAGAAAAGCAATTTGTTAGAATTAGAGTGGTGCCCTAAGGCTGAACAAGGTATTTTCCATGTGAAATGGTGGGTTAGAGAAAGATTTTGATGAAAAATTGATGGAACTATCCAAGTGAGAGTAGAATGAGTTTGTGCAGAGTCATAATGAGGTGTTGAAGGAAATTGTGGGGTCTGACAAGCCCGGGATATGTGAGTTTCAATAAACCCTTGGTGTTTTGTAAGTAGAGTGAGGGTTTCATGGAATAGTGGTTTAGAGGTCATAAATTTGAGAACCAATGGTGAAATTTTTTGTTTTGATGCACAATTAGAGACTTTCCATTGATTTTGAGTGGATACTTAGTGATTTGGAGGTACATCCTTTGTAAAAGAGGGCTAATTGGTGGCTTTATGACAGGGGCAGTCTAGTGGTTTGTAAGGTTTTCTCAAAGAAACCACAGGGGATCTTTTGGAAAGTGTTGTTAGATCCTAAAGTGAGTCTCAATTGATGTTGAGTTGGCCTCTATATGGTCTTCTCTAAAAGATAACTCTACAAGTTGAATTTGGAGGGCTACATGCCTTAAGGAAAGTGTTTGAGTCAAGTTGAGAGACTTGTGTTGTAAAGAGTTGTTTCTTGATTGAGATTGGTCATTTTGAGTTGGAGGGAGACTTTTAACCACCTTTCTTACATGAATCCACACTATTTCTTCAGCTTATATCTTTCGCATTTGCTCCTGAGAAATTCCAAATGTGTAGGAAACAAGCCAGTTGCCATCTTTATGGTTGGGAAATGGAACATAACACCATTAATGTTTGATAGAAAGCTCACATGATCAAACTGACATTTAGACATTCTTGTTTAAAACCTGGTCATTGATCATCTTGCTTTAAAACCACATCAACAATTCTCCTCTCATCTTGCTACTTTATTTTCTACTTTAAACGATGTCCTCAAGATGTTGCCACATTATCTTTCATTTAGAAGCCATCACTCATCACTGATATATTTCACCCTTTGCAATCCCTATCGGCAATGTGAGCATCCACGCAAATGAGATTTCATCCATTGAAATTAAAACTCATCTTTGATCACATTCATTTCCCATCGTGTATCGTTGATTCATGTTTCGAGTTTCGAACCACATCAACAACAAGAGAAAAGGCAATGGAACAATATTAAGACATGTACACCTACATGAAAATCATAGGCACAAGAGACATCACTCATGAGAGCAATTCCAATTAGCGAAAGAAAATTTGAACAAATGACTTCATCACTCATCATTATTTTGAAACTTAAAGCTTGGAATGAATTTGCGATGAGCGATGGAGATAATTTTTATTAAAACCTTTTGTCCAAGGCTTAAATAAAATATTAATGCCTTCTTTTCTTGAAAAAAATCCTTTTAACTCTTATGACTCAACTAAGGAAATAAAAATCATTAATTCCAAGCACTTGATTTGTAATGAATGTGCAAAAATAGACTATAGGTAGATCCAAAATTTGTTATGTGTGCACTTATAATAATTAAGAAAGATAAATGAGATTACAATTGATTTCAATAGAAGGTTCATCACAAATATGGGGAAAGTACCATCTAATCTCAGACCAAATGATTCCATGTGTCTATTGGAACACAATAATCTACTAAGAGGGGGGTGAATCAGTAGATCATCAAAAATATAGCCCTTAATACATTATGCAGATGGATTAACCAAGCAAAGAAATAAGCACACACATACAATTGCAGATAACTCAAGAAATATGTGGAAAACCCAAGATGGAAAAAACCATAGTGAGAATAGCTATTAGGATCCACTATCCTAATCCAACCTCACAATGCAAATAAATGAATACAATTTTGTTTAAGGGAACCAACCCTAAGGAGACACCAATCCCTTGGTTTTAGGAGCACGCACTCCAAGGAAGCACCAACTCCCTACACTGAGCACCTACCCAAATATTTGATGGCACTCACCAATCAAATTTTTCAATAAAACCATTACAATTTATTCTTTTGAACACAGTTCAATGTTGCAACTCTATTTGCAAGTGCAAAATTATTTATTGTTGTCTCTACAACATAATTCTCTACCGTGTACCTCTCTATTTTGCAACTCTCCCTATTCTGCAACTTGATTGTAAACCTTAATAAACATTTTTTTTTAATTTTTAGTTGGGTTCTACTCATTCACACACACACACCTCTCCGCACTTTTCCCTTTTTCTATTAGTGCATTCTTTGTCTGCCTCAAGAGCTCACACTTACACAACTCTATTGTACCTTTTTCTTTTAGTTCATTCTTTGTCCACCTCAAGAGCTCACACTACTTGCATCATCAATCAACACTTAGCCTCTACTGATTATATATTCTCATGACTTAGTCAGAAAGACATTCATTCCTCGAGCCACACACCCACTTATATGATTCATTGAATTTTCTAAAACATGGTAACCTGCAAAACCCTAAACCTAACATGCATTTAATGCCATATCCTTGTATACTCAAGCTGATTCTGATCTTGATCACTTTTGCATTTTGTGTCGACGCTCTATAAATCATATCGCCAATCAACTAGTCATTGGAGTAGGTAAACCAATTAAATTCATGCACTATGTCAACTACCAAACCAAACCCTTGTTCACATGGTCATAGCCATTGGTAATCTTCATCTTTAAATTCAAGTCATTGATTCATTGTCTTCATTCTATGATCATCGATCCTCCTTCATCTGATCCAACTTTAAAACACAACCATTGGATTATTTCCTTTTAAACATGCACCGTAGATCTTCATCATGTTATAAATATAACCATCACTTACTTAATTCTATCACATTTTCACTTAAGACATTAACCTTCATTTATGCGATGTGAAGAGATAATGTGATCACCGTTTGATCACCAATGCTTGATCTCCACCATTGAACTCCCATTACATCTCGTTTGGCACTATTTTATTCACAAAATTGATTTGAATAAATGTAGCAGTGCAATTGAATGCCACCACCTATCTTGGTTGATGTCATACTCCATCTTTTGCATATCACATGTTGCATACCTTCCTTTTGCTTTACAACTGCAATGTGAAGTAATGATGCAATAACACACCACCTTTCCTTGCTGATGTGACACTCCACTAACAAAGCCTATCACTTTTTTCTAGTCCCATTAGACACTTTTCATCAGCCCACAATCCCACAAGGCAAGTTGTGGACCCATCACACACACCACAAGCTAGCAGGAAGTCATTTGATTTAACCATTTTGATCACAGCCATTGATCAAACTTTATTGCACATTGCAGATTGCACATGTCAAAGTAAACTTAAAAGTGTAATGTGAAGACACTATGCAATGAACATTTGATCACCTATGCACCAATATGCACCATTGATTACCTCCATCGCATATTGCAAACTGAGCATGATCGAGGTGAACACAGATTACGATGTGAAGGGTGGTTGCGATGCACACACAAACTCTACCAACTGATAGCACAAGGAAAAGGGTCTGAGTTCCCTAATGACTTCAATGGCTTAAATGATGACTTAAGAAACTTGCTACCATTTGTATCTAGTCAATGAGTAGATAGAAACCCTGCTCATCACCATGACTACAACACTTACGGTTTATCATCAAAACCCTAGTTTGACTAGCAAGTATAAATAAATAATTTATGAGCACATTCCACATCCTCTAGATTTGTAATTCACACCTTTGAGAGGCTCTCAAAAAACCCACATCAAATATGTATCTTGTTTTCTCTATCTACAAGTAACCTTTAAAAAATTGTGACAAGATTTCATGACAACTTTACAACTCTTGAGAAACTTTGCAACAATTTTCAAAACATGCTCTTCTCTCCACCATACTTAACCAATTCTTCTATAACCTAATTCACTAAGGACAATGAATCTAGGAATCCACTAATTTTCCCTTTTACATCAATGACAACATGATTCCAAAAGCATCTAGTACTCTATTGTGGTGCTTTTGATGTCAAAATTTGACATTGCCTTAGGGTCAAAAATTTAGAAACTTTGAGAGAATATTATGCTAGTCATCAATATTGAGAGATATATGCAAGAATCTAAAAAATATACCAAGAGGTTAGATATCAAAATATCATAGCTAGATAGAAGTATCTCAAGAAAACCTCTCACGACTAATGATGAGTATAATAGGTTTATGGTCATAGTGAAGAATTTTTCTTACAAGGTAGCAAGAAATGAAAAAGGGCTACCACCTCATAATGTTGCAATACATTTCAGAAAAGTTCAATGATTGCATAATAGGCCATATAACATTGATTGGTCCAAGAGACCACAATAACATGATAGGAAAATGGATCCTAAGTGTTGGAATTTCAATTAGCACCTCTGTAGTGCTTATTGGAAACATATAGCTATACACAGTGTGTAATGACTTCTCTTCAAATTATGGAGGTGAAGCTCCCTCTTTTTGTTGATGTTTGTGTAAAAGTAAAGCAGACTAAATGTTCCTATCTTTTTTACTTAGCTAAAGGACACAAGGATGCATAAACATAATGCGTTGCAGCAAAGGTTTTCTCTGGTTTCTACAGATCTTAACTACAACTAGGCTAACTTTTAATCTATCCTATCTCCTTTAGATAAATAGAATAAGAGAATATAGGGGCATGAATGGAATGGTTGGATCACTTGGGTTGACTGTCTCTCAGAACATGTCTGAAGGCTCTAAACTTTCAGATCTATGTTGGAATAAGGTCATATACAAGCAAACACTCTTACGGTAAGCTAAATCTCAAGAATTCCAAGTAGGAGGAACCCTTGTCTGAGGTATAGGCTAGGATGCAACTTACTAGAAACAACAAAGGACGATGAACTAGATATCAAGATTCCTGAGGAGGTGATGAAACATGTCCAAAGTGTAGGCTGAAATACAGATCATTACACAACATCAAACAATAACCATTAACATCAAAATTCCCAAGGACATGATGGCACCTATCCAAGGGGGAAATTGAAACAATAGATTATAAGAACAAGACATAGATAGAACTTGAAACTTTGGATAAAATTGCATATTCCTTTTGATTTATTTCTTCAAAATTTCTCAATGAATTACAAGGATTTGGGATAGAAAAGGTACGAAATCATACATAATTGCTTATCAAACCAAACAACTCTCATCTAAGAGTGAACAAATATAGACTTTCCAGCTTGTTGGAACAATGGTGCAACCGTTTTGTGTAGTAAATAAAGGTTACAAAATAATGAGCAAAGGCTCTTATTTATAGAAGCTCAAAGGAGTAGGAAACCAGTGGGACAATGAGATAACTTGGAAAGAAGTATAAAGTTAACTCTTGTTTGTCATAAATGTTATTTTGGAGGGTAGGACGTCCTAACTGGGTGTTTTACACCTCTTCACCTCTAGTCAACAACTCGTCTATCCAGTTGTTGACTTCTTCTGCCTTTGGGAAATTGATGCTTCGCAGGATGATGATGTGTCATCTCAGCCTCTCTTCACCACTTGCAATTTGTTCTTGATATTCTATCTTCTTTGCAGTTGTGTTATCCATCCTTGTTGACATGAAGTGTGGAAGGTAGTGTGGTAGTAACAGGTGGCGGCTTTGTGTTTGGAATGACTACCATTTTTGCTATCCATTAAATGATGATGTCCTTTACACCTTCCAAGGTGACCAACTTGAGTACTATGGGCTTCACTTGATGCATGTCCATGTCGAGTGTTATTAGAAAGTTGTGAAGTAGGACCATTTTGGTCTTGATTTCAACTTGAGAGTACTATATTTTGAAAATATTGACTGTTGACTGTAAACATAGATATGTTTAGACAACTTTTTCTACAGCAGCTAAAAATAGCCTCTCTGAGGGGTAATTTTTATGAAAAAAAATTAGACGTGGATTTTCTTGGGAATAATTTTCTAAGTGAACCATGAATGTCAAAAAATCCAAAAAGTCACTTCTCCTTGTACATGCAAGAACCCTTCAGGGCAGAGGTTTTGGAGGCACCAGAAGCTTACCTTTCCTGGAAAAATCTAACACATGGGTATTGTAGGTGCTTCAAAGCTAAACAAACCCAGTTTGTTGGATTTTCAAAATTGTGACTTTTTTCAGAAACCCTAAAAAAGGGGTAGCAAGGCTTTTTGAGAGAATCTAACATGTGGGTTTTCCTAAATATGCTATGTAGATCATACCCAGAAGACTATATTTGTAACTAACTACCATCTACTTGGACATGTAAGACAATCTCAGACAAGAATAGAATAAAAAGAGGGGAACAAGTTTAGAAGTTATAACTGCCTCTTTGACCCTTCAAGAACATCACGCTTGGTTGAAAACCTTGATAAATTGTCCCTTTGTGCAAATTTTATTCTTGAAAACATGAAGAACAAAGAAAAACCCTCTGTCAAATCTTCAAAAAATGTTGGAGAAGAAAAATATATGTTCTTAAGCTTCAACCTGCAAAGAAATAATGAATAATGGATGCCTAGGCTTGATAATATTGACTTGGAGTTGCAAGCATCAATTAGGCACCAACATGCTATTTGAGGAGTCAATCTGCCTGATCAGGAGTTCACTAGAGAAAATTCCACCAATTTTGGGATGTTTTAGACATGAAAAGGATTCTAAAATATCTCAACTTCAGTCAATTGGGTTGACTTTGACTTTAGGCATCCAAGTTGAGGAGTTGAACATTTTTCATTCTTTATCTGTGACAAAGTGCCTCTATTCAATCCTTGATTTTGGTTGCTCAATTGATCCTGAAGTGTTGTTGACAAATCCATTGTTAGTTGAATCAACTCTGATGAAGTGTGCTTAGGAGCTAAAAATCTAAAAACCTTAATCTGATGCCTCAAAATCTTGGGTTCCTTTTCCCAAAAGGGTGCATTTTTCATTATACTTAGTCATTTTCTTGGCTTCTTTTCATTTCTTTCTTTTTGACCTTCAATGTCTTGATCTTATATCTCTGATGACTAATGATTCTGACGAACGTGTTGAGATGTGGAATGGGTAACCAGTTTAGTACTAGAAAGATTGGTTGGCCTTGTAGGTCATGAAAGTTGATTTAGAGACCCCAAAATTTTAGGCACCCTTGGCCTACAGGGGCACCTTTTACCTTTTGTGTTGAAATTTTCATCTCGCAACCTTTCACGAATAGCCTTAGTTTGATCCTTGTCGTCAAATGTTTGATTTATCTATTGAACTTGTTAATGGTGTCATTATTGAGATTGATCAAGACAGAGGACTTCCTAGAGGTCACGGAGCTTGAAGACTACATCTGACTTCCCAAAAGGTTGGGCACCTATTTCTAGGAAGGTGTAATTTCCTTAACACTTAGCCAATTTTTCATGTCTTTCATCTCGCCTTTGCATATGGTGCTTTCTGCTTGACCTTCATTTTTCAATGCTTGATAGGTCCTATGAGCATGCAATTGGATTGGTCATGGAGCTGAAAGGATGTTGAGCAGATGCCTTGAAGAAAGTAGCTACTAAAAACTTCATTTGGTTGCCTAGAATGATGGGTGCCCTTGGTCAGCAAGGGCTCTTCTTCCTTGATGTCCATTAGTTTACCCTTTGTTTTATGTGCTTGGATGATCAACATCTACTTTCATTTGATATGTTTCATGAGTTAGCTATTGGATCATCATGTAGCTAAGTTGAATCCGAGGAGATCACCTAGGGGTCACCAATCCAAAGACTAGCATTTGGTAGCTTTGCTTCTTGGGTGCCCTTAGGCTACAAGGGTGCTTTTTCCCTTGTTAGGCTAGCATTTTTTATGACTTTCATTTTTAACACCTTTTGTCTCTACCTTCATCTGACAACATTTGATGAATCTATTAATTTTTCTTGATGATCCATCGTAAAGCTGGAAAAATTACAAAGAATATGATTGTCTCGGTAAAACTTGATAGCTGCATCAGACCTTTGAACTCATGGATGCCCTTGGCCAATAGGGGCTCTTTTGGCTTCAGTGTCATCAATTTCCATAAAGATCACCTCTCGTGCTTTGCGTTCATCATCTCGCCAATTGCGTTGATCACCATTGTTGTTGATGCGAATGTGTTCATTGTTGCAATTGCCTTCACCATACTATGTATACAAGTGCTTGAAAATTTCACCAAGGCATTCACCACATATGACCTTTCTTGTCGCAAGGCATGCATCGTCTAGACTTAGAATATTGTTAGCATTTTTTGACCTTTGAAAATCCCCTCCATTATGAAGCATCTTTTCAAACATTTTTGTCATGGATTCTTTGTTAAAGCTTTTGAGGCTTAGATTTTGAAACCTAGTACTAGTCATCTGCCATTAATGGCTGTAGAGGTCCTAGGTTTTCTCCTAAAAAAAGAAAATAGATCCACCAAAGTAAAACAAAATTTTTGGTGATTTTTACTTGACCAATGTGATCGTGAAGCCAATTTATCCTATCAAAATCATTTTCAACTAATTCTGGAAAGGTCCTATTTTTAGGGGTTTTCCTAAAAATAGGGCTTTGAAACCCTAATTTTCAAATTTTCAAAAATTTGCAAGCATCTTCCTTGACATAAACCCACAAAAATCCTATTTTTTTTTGACCTAAAGTGGATTTTTGACAACAATTTTGCATGATTTAGCTCTTTTTTAGCAAAATGCCTTATTGAAGCAAAAAATTATTATGGGTACAACACTAATCAAGGAAACTCAATACACCAAGGCAAAGATACCCTTGATATCTTGAGAAAGTATCATGTGAATATTAGAGATGATTCATTATCATGTGATGTATGCTATTTGCCTCATGATCCAATAGAGTGTGATTTTGTAATTATATTTTTAAAAGAGATTCAATTCTCCAAAAAAGATGGTATCCTAGATTATTATCAAGATATTGATGCAGACCATCTTGATGCACATGAATGTGATGAATTATTTCAATATGATCATAACCACTATCAACTCCAATATGAGGCCCACTCATAATTTTGTGCATCCAAGAGAAATCATGTAACAAAATAAAAAGAGGTCCCATCCACTAAAAAATATATAGAAAAGGAGAATAATAAAGAATCATAAGGTAAGGATGTTCCCTCTTTTATTCAAGTTGTACCTTGTATTCCTAGTGTAAATGACATGACCATACCGCTATTGGAGTTGATAGTGAACCCCACAACTCCCAAAAATCACCTACAACCAAAAATCCTATCATAGGAAGAGAGAAAAATCCATGATGTGCTATGCAACCTTGAGAAATAGATTGATCCAAATGAGCTCCATGATTGAGCTTCTATATTGAATTGATAATTGATTTATGATTATAATAATGAAATATGAATGCTTATGAAAGGAAAATAGAAAACCCTAGATGAAACCCTAGGTGAGGATTTAGATGATTGATTAATTATTAGGTAATTTTCCTATGTACTCTAACACCCACATGATCAAATGGATATGTTTTATGTTATTATTCTATTACATGAAGAAGAGGTCAACCTATATAGGGACGAGTTCAACTATTGCACATTATTGAGGACATGTACAAAAATGAAAATTAAGTTTCATACTTTGACATTGGTCCCAACCTCCTCATGGGATATCATGTTGATGAAGATCATGGAACTACTTATTCTCTCCTTTGACCTACTCCCACTAAGAATTTAAATAAAAAATCAATCACGGAGTGAGAATTCAATTGAATCATATGAAAAAATCAAGGAATCTCTTCAAGAAGCACCAATCTCAATAAGTCCAAATTATTCTAATCCTTTCTAGCTCCCCCTCTCTACTTCATCCTATATTTGTATTAGTGTTGTTCTTCAAGAGATAGAAAATGGGTATGAACAACATGCTACACTCATCAACGATTAATTACATGATGACAAATGGAAGTATGCATCATAGACTAACAAGGTAAGATCCAAATAAGTTGTTGGTGGAAACCTATTTGAGTTAGCCTATTAATTAGAAGCTTTAAGATACCAATCAAGTTGAAGCTACTAGTGCATATGCTATTACATGATATTGAAGAATAAAGGAGTGATACAATATCTCAAATAAAATTTGAGTTGACATAAGTAGATGAGGATATAAGGACTATACATGATTAAATATTGTCACATAAGAAAACAATGAGACATATACCTAACCAAAAGTCACCTCCAAGAGGTTTCCAAGATTGTAACTTGGTATTCACATGGAATTTTAAATAAAAAGTTGTTGTAGATAATACTTTAGCTATTAAAACACCTATTCTTGAATTGAATATGGTATCTACTCATTGTCAACCTAGTGTTGAATTTATCATGAGGTCAAGTCTACCAGATGATATACATATAGCTAGGAAGTGAATGATAATCAACAAATAATAGTAAACTTGTAGTCTAAAATGTATGTGCTAATGCATAATGATTTAGTATGGAAATATTATAATATGTTTTTACTCAAATATTTTATTTTGAGAAGAGTATGGCGTGTGGCATGACCATATAAATTTGTTGATTAGTATGGTCATAGTGCATGCTACCTCAAGAGTATAACTAGAGACCTCACAAATTTTTCAATTCATGACATTATAGATTAATCATTTATTCTCATATGTAATGATAATCTACCCTATACATTATGTGTTTTATGTGTGTGTATGTGCTCATCCTTATGCAACTATGACCCATATTGGTCATGACGAAGTATAATTGTCCTATCCCCCTCCTTATTATCCCATTTTTTGGTCCACTCTTGAGCATATAAATTCTCACTATTCTTACAAGAGACATGTTGGGACTCAATATTTTAGCCTGAATTTTTTAGAGTCCCTCTTAGTTTGTCCACTTATGATCCGTCTACCCTTATTTATAACTAATTTGAGAAGTGTTTATATAGGCCTTAATTTCTATGATTTTTCCTAAATACGAACCCTTGTGTGTGCTATTAAATCCAAAAAATATTGTCAATTTTGTGAAAATTCTAAATATGGGGTCTTTTCTATGTGTTTCTTGTGTTTTGGGTTGTAGAATTTTGGGGTTTCCTTTGATGTCATACCTTTCATTTGCTTCCCAACATCCTTTCCATGATTCCTTATAGATTTTTCATTGTTGACATATCAAAATTCTTACTCTACCAATACCCCTCCCATCACATCATTGATCACATATCATTTCTACTAAAATTCATATGCCCCCTTTTTTCACTAGATCATCAGGCTTCCCCTTCCCCGAGTACCCCTTCCATCTTCAACTTGCTATCTTAATCTTTGATTAAATAAATTCTTGTGTTTTGAACCAAGGTTTCAAACCATCCCTAACCAAGATAACTCTATTGGTTCCTCCCCAAATAATGGTCTCTAACTTGTTTATATTAGTATTTTTCATATTTGAGGTTGGAGACTCCCCTTCTCTCATGTACCTGATTCATACCTTCCTCAATTCCTTAAAACCACATTGATCCCTTTTCTTTTCCTTTCAAAGTCAAATTTTCACTCTTCCATTTCACCTTGGTACCTATCACAAGGTACTCCTAACCCTCAATCCCCAACATTCTAAAAATTTGAACTTCTTTTCAATATTTCCCCTTTAAATTTCCTAAAATTCAACATACCTTTATAGTATGATTTCCACTCCACTCCCAAAACCTTGACCAAAGGAATAAATTATGAGTTTCTGCCACCCTTGATAGTTTAAGACTTTGGCCTGTTTATCACCATCTTCCTACCAACTCACTAGAATGGCTCAAAAATGCCACATGATCACTAGAAAAGGTTTAGGTACACCCAAAAATTAATGGTATATGATAAGTATGCATTTCACTACTCAAATACTTTTCCACTTAGTTTTGGTTTGGTTTCAAGGTATTTTTTATGAAGGCCAATAAGTGGTTAGGGTTCCACTAAACAACTAATTTTACCTTGCACCCAGCTTTGATCATTCAAATGGCTAATTTTATGCCTTAACTCATAGTAAATAGGTAAAAATAAACACTATAGAAACCATGGAAACATTAATTTAGGTGGTTGAATCATTATAAGATTAGATTTTCACATCATTCTCATGAAGTAATGATGATAATGGCTTAGATTAGAAATTAGTACCCAACGAGAATATCTACAATCACTTGACATGATTTGATTGACCATGATGATGAATATTTTGTGTGGCAAGTGTATATTTTAAGAAAAGTAAAAAGGAAAAGTGTAAAACAATGCACCTATATTTAATATAACCGCTAGGGTTTTAGATCTTGGTGTATTTTCATTATGTTATAGATGATTTGTAATGGATTTATAGATCCATTCCAAATTTTCACACTCAAACACCTCCACAATCATCATGCAAAGTGACAAATCAAAATGATAAATATTTTTATCCCATTTTGTTAAAATAGTAGAGAAAATACAAAAAACCATATCAAACCATTATTGCTCAATAAAAAATAAAATACATTTGATTAATGATTCATTGGGATAATATTACATTTTATATTATTGGTTTTATAAAATCTCCATTTTATTCATAACTACCCTATGGGAAACTATTCCCATCAACTAACTATTAACTAATAATCTAACAATATTTCTTTATTTATTAAGCTAAACTAAATAAAACTAATGTAATTTCCAACATTCCCCCCTTATTAAAGTAATCCAAACAAAGGGTGAAACCCTATAAGATTTGTTAGCAACAACCATTCTAAAGACGTTGATGAAGCATCTCTCCACCAATTTTCCTCTCTCATTAAATAAACACCAAATTGACTCCATAAGTGGATATTTTGACTGTAGAACCTAAAAACCTTTGTACAACATGAGAGAATATAAAGTCTCCCCATTCTCCTTGTACAATGAGAACAACTTTCCTTTGAAATTCCACATCTCCTTTGAGTGTTTCAAAATGCCTCCTCTAGTGTTGCACATGAGATAAAAATGAGCTCCCCCTCTACTATACAAAATAACTTCAACCAAATTGAATACCAACTACACTCACAAGAAACATCAAAAAAATCCAAGCACCCCTTGCTCCATGAAGGGACCCATATAGAAAAATGTTCTTCTCACGCAATGAATTACCCCTAAGCAAGAAGCTAGCTCAAGATGATAGATGTCCTTCCCCCCTCCATTTCCTCCAACCTCTAATTGGACTTTGTTACACTTGTGGCCATAATTAAAAATAAGAAATTTGGTTTCAAATTTAATTTATAATACAATAAATATTTTTAAATAGTACAAAATTCCACCATTGCCCTCGCAATCAAATCAAATTTCCTTTTAATACCTCATATAATATACTATCTTCAAAGGTAATATGACATTAGGAAAGTTGCAAGGTTTTTTATTGAAATAACTATGTAATATTGTAGAGATAAATCACTAACCTCAATATATTTGATTTTCTTCTCTCTCATAAGCAACCCATACAAATATGTAATGACTTTAGGATTTAGAGATATTCACATCTCTCTAAAAAAATTGATTACGCACAAACTATTCTCAAGATCATTATGCAACTTCAAATAAATTCTTCAACTAGAAAAATATATGTAAAAAGTTACCTTTTAGTTATAAACTCCAAATAAACCCGAATCCTTGCACAAAAAAATCTTCACACCTTATGCCATTGTATTCATTACCAATTTTGATATGAATGGCCTAAAATCTTCAAGTGCACTTTCTTCACACAAGAACATAATTTTGTGTAGGGTAGTCGATTCTAAATGGAGATCGATGAAAATTGGGAATAACACCTTGATTATAAATTAATATCACAAAAAAATGTCTCTGTTAATGATGATAGTGCCTCCTCCACTAGATCGCTTAATTACAAGAATATGGTTATGCAAAATAGACTCCACGTCAATCAATTGATTTGATTTCCCTTTGTTAAATTTACATAGCCAATTTTTTCAACAAATACAATGCTAATCATTAAATTTGAGATTATTGTCTTTATATCTCCATAAAAAAGGAAAAAATACTCACTAGAATAAAATTATTATACTCTAAAGCATAAAATAGAATAAAATTGATTCATAAAATTATGGAATTATGTATGAAATTGCCTCCTCAATAATAAGATTTTTCGCTACAACAAAAGAAATGCCACCTCTTTCTAGGTTTAAAATACTACACCGAACAAATTTTATGATGGTCCTCCTCGCTTTTAAACAATGTGAATAAGACTCTCCTAAGTGGGCTTAAAGCTAACTAGTTTGATAAAGTCCCTATTTACACCAACACCCCCCTTAAGTGCAACTTAGGGAGTAATGTATGCACTAATGGTGAATCACAACTACTAGGCCATGTTAGGTACTCAAGTACAAATTTCTCACAAAGTGGAGAAAAAGAAAAAAAACTTGTGAAATAAAAATCATCTCCAAAAGAGAAATGATGCAATGAAATAAAATGTCCAAGTGAAGAAGATAAGTGATAGATGGAGGACTCATGATGACCCCCCAAGGAATACTTCTAGGAAAAAACATAATGAATGTTTCCCCCATAGGATAAAAAAGAGATAAGGTCATGTGGACCCCCAAAAAATGTGAAGTAATGAATTCCATGTGAGGAAATACTTCCTCCCAAAACCGATAAGAGAAGAGAAACCATGCAACCTCCCATCAAAATGATGCATGTAGTGATGGTAGATTCCCAACACTAGATGTTGAAGATAATCCATAATTTTTGAATAGCATTTCTCCCCTTGGGAAGAAACAAAACCACAAATGTGTGCAATATGACTTCCCATTCTAGATAGGAATATGTAGAAAGTAAGATGAATGTCTTTAAATTTTGCACATGATCCAAAGATTGAAATGATGCTAATGATGATTTTGAATTATGCTCAAAGATCTCTAAGCCAATGCTAATTTGTGATAGATGTTGATAACATAGATCAAGTACCATATATGATTTAGGAACATGGACCATGGATGTATGGCGATAACTAGACCAATGTGAATTTGAAACTATTGCAAATGATGATGATTGAGTCAGATAGGTCAAATCCTAAATATATGCATAATCTATCATGATAGAAGCTAATATAGGTGAGACAAGAGCTAGATCCAAAGATGATAATAGTGATGCAAATTCATCGAATCCAACATCATAATGGAGATGAATATAATCAATGGTGTCATCCAAATCTGAAATTCGAAGTTCTACAAATAAATATGTGATGTTTGGTAGATATGCATCCCATTCTGGTGGATCTAGAATGATGATAGCAATGTATTGTTGCAAAGAATAATTGGAAGTTCTTCAAGGAAGCAAATCTCAATTCTAAAGTAGCATTATGTGATGAGATTGCAAATCTTCAAATGATAGTGATGTCTCAAAAGATGTGAATGAGACTAGATGTTTCTACAAGTGTTGGTTTAGAAGAATCTGACAAGTTGATTCCATTTTTAATGTAATTATTTTGTAATTGATGAAGTTTTCAAGAAAGTTTCAAGCCATCAAGTTGTTTCAACATGCATTCATCTATTGTATGTCTTTTATTCTTACGATAATCACATTTGATTTTCCATGGATTTGGAGACATGACTACTACCAACTAAATAAGAAATGAAGTGTGTGAAGAGAACACTTAAGTTAAAAGTGAAATTGTTCAAAGACACTACTCACGGAAGTGCTCAAAGGCACAACATAAGTCACCCCCTTGATTCAATATTAGATAGCCCCCCAAAATTTGGCACTTTATAATTTAGTGTTTTTTATAATGTAAGCAAGTCCAATATATTGAAAATGAAAAATTATTAACTTTTGAAGAAAACAACACTCAATTTCAAATTATTGATCAAAAGTTATTACAATATTTTATTTTTTCATCAATAATAGCCTGGACACTTTTGATTCAGTTTTTTACAAAATCTGCTTGCTATATGCAAAATATAATAGATACCCAAAAAAAAATTGACATTACAATCAAAACCTAGAAAACATTTTTATTTGCAACTTGCTAAAGATGCAAATTGATAAAAAATCACTTTGATCCACATGAAAAAAAATGGTTGCATCATGCCATTTTGATAGCATTCTTTACAAGATTTGATTACTATCTTCAAAAACTAACAAATACCCAAATGGTATTTCATTACTACAAACAAAACCTAGAAATTTTTTTCTAGACAATATGTAGAGATATGAATTTGATGCAAAAATAAAACATCTTCAACAAAAGAATGGCTACCAAAGTATGCATACACTAGTGTTTTGAAAGAATAACTTACTAAAAAAAAAAATTAATACTTAATTTTCAAAATGGCTTTATGACACTCCAATGATAGGTCTATGTGTGGAAATCACCTTGATGCGAGAAGGAATGTGTTCTCATGGCTTTGATACCATGTTGGAGAATTCCAAGATCAAAGAGCTTGAATTGATAACCTTCCACATGTGAAAATATGAGCATAATAGTATATCTATCAATATAATATGAAGAGTGTAAAATGCAATGAGAAATTATTACTTATATAAGCAACATGTAGATGAGCTAGGAAGGTAGGATTAAACAACTAACTAACCCTCCAATAGTGCAATACTTGTAAGTTCACTTGACAAGTATGTGAGCAAGTGGTAAATATGCATGCAATAGGTGTCTCAAGTGATAATGACACATGTCTCAAATATATGAAGTGAAACATATTATGCCTATAGCACACACGCCTCATTCGGAACGGAGACCCCCTCTCCTTTCCTTGCTTTCATCGGGTTGCTATTCTACCTTTTTCTCATTTTGCATGCCCCTAATTTTGAGCTTAAAGTGGTCAAGAACACTAAAGTCATCATTCTCCAATTGACCAAAATTTTCCACCCCAAATTTTTTAAGTCTTTGGCCATTGCGGAAATTCCCTTGCGGGTTTCCTTTGGCCCATTTCCCTAGCATCTTTTAGGCCCCATGGGTCCACAATTGCAAGTTTCCCTCTATACGACTCCACTACCCTTTTGTTGTTTAATCGACGCCCTACCCAAGGTTTCCGCCCGCATGGTAGGTCTCGCAACATTCTTTGTCATCGTCTCCTAGTCATTAGTCAGTGGAAAATCTTCAGGGTCACCCTGCACTACAAGTTCCTCATTTCCCTTTGTCAGTTCATCATTTCCCATGCTCAAACCACTGCACCTACCACTGTACTTGCATTTAATGCAGGTCATTAATGAGACTTTGTCTATAAATAGCCCACTCAACCTATCATTTTCACACTTGTGAATTCATATTTTTCAGAGAGAAAATGTTGATCAGAGCTCTTGCACCCACATTGCACTCATTGGACCAATATCATAATCTTCATCAAATTTTCACGGCCTCTCAGGTATGTTTGCTGCCCAAAATCTCAAAGTGAATGCTTTTCTGTAACTACGACTTCTAAAATAATGGGTAAATCTTTAAAGTAAACCATTTAAACCTTTGAAACACCCAATAGTGTTCCTGGCAGTTGGCCCCACACTAAAATCATTCAAAATTTCCTTATAAATTATTCAAACAATGCCCTTAAAAATATGTGGAACCTAATCTTATCATCACCGTTCTTCACATGGCATCATCCCCTTTGCAGCCCACAACATCCTCATCGCCTCCCTAGTTGAAACTCAAACTGTCAAACTTTAAACAAAAAACTTAAAGTCTTTGCACCCTTTCGGATCCATTCATGCAAGTCATCGCTTGCGGGTAGCCATTTCCTTGACGTCGTTCCTAATGGCCATCCCTTGCCTACCTCCCACATTGTGGGCTCTGCCAAGACCACCTCCATTAAATTCCAAAATGTTAAATTCATTCCATGCAAGCCATTCCATGTGGACCGTCGTTTGTGACTCGCCATCACCTAAAGGCAACTCTCTAACGGTGGAGCTACTCCATCTACCCGCAGTGCGGATCCTGCTACCTTGACAACCGTTCTGAGTTTACATGAATAAATGCTAAGTTAAAACCTTCATGTGGGCTAATCTCTATGAGGGTCTATTTGTGAACCACCCCATTTCCTTTTCCACTCTAAACATTTGAGATGCCTCATTTGCTCGCATTGCGGATCCCACGTAGGTCGTTTCTCTAAGGTCTCTGATGAAAATGCAACTTAGTAGGCATTTTGTTAGTCTATCGTTGCAGACCGCTTCATGCAAACCACCATCTCACCAACATCATTTCTAACGGCCATCACAAGATGGCTTCCTGATGGATCCCACCTACATGCCTCAAAGTGATCAAAATGTAGGAAGTTAATCATGTCATCCTGACCACCTACAAGTCCCACATTGTAGAACTCCTCATGCAGGTTTCCATCTCTTGATCGTCATTACTTAACAATAGAGCCTAAACGTCCTTTTAGTCTCCAGCCTTCACATACCCTAAGCCTGCATAAACATAATGACCAATTAGATCACTCCAAGGAATTGATAACTAATTTTTGCACGTACCAGATTGCTTCCTAAAGAATTTGACCACTAAAGATCATATTGCAAGACTTTGACTACGGGTGGTTGTCTACGGGTTTTCGTTGCCTTAGTGTCATCCTGCTCCTAACCCCTCTTAACAACTTCCAACCCAGGGAAACCTACATCCTTGGGCTTGCATTCTTGTATTTGATCCCAATGAACCTCAAATGATGAATATTGGTAAATTTTATGATATTTTAATGATGAATTGTTGGATCTAACTCTCATTTTGCAAGATTTGACTAAAATTTCCCTAATTTCTATATGAATGCACTTGCTATGTCTTTGTATGCAGAATTTATGGAATCTATTGTAGGACCATCAAGGAAGTCTGCCAAGAAAGAAAAGGGAAAGAAACTTGCACACTTGCTACAAGGGAAAGAGGAGAAGGATCAGATGAAGTACCCATTCCATGGGGTGGAGTGTACCTCTAAGATCACTTCCAGCAGGGATTCTATATAAGAGACAAATCTTTGGCATGTGGACATAGATGAGTTCCGACAAAGGGTAATGATTTTCCCTACAAATGAAAATGCACGAAAAATCAGAGCAAGTGGTCTCACTACGACAACTAGTTTCCCTCCCGCGCTTATGGCCCTAGAGTTAGTTATGGTCTACAGGGAATGCTATCACAATAACAAAAAGATCATTGACCATGAAGGTAGAGTGCTAGCTGATTTGTCTACCAAATCTATAGGCAAGACATTCCATATCCCTACATTTGATGTCATGGAGGAGGTAAAGAAGGAATATGTCAACAATATGTGGAAGGAAAACCCTTGAGGGTGCAAGAGACTGATCAACCAACATTGGTTGAAGGAGAAGAAGGGACAAGCCGGTAAGGTGCCGCAAGAGTTATTTAGAAGTGACTTCCACGAAGAGTACTATGACTTGGTCACCCTATTGAGTAGGGTAATGGGCCTCCCTATTGCAACCTTATTTGAAGAATGGATGTCTACTTCATCGAGGAAATCATCTAAGGCAAAAAAAACTTCCATTGGGTGAAAATCATCAATGACAACATGCATAACCAACTTATGGCTATGAAGAAAATTTCCAAATTCTATATGACCTCCTACCTAGTGTACCTACTAGCAGAATAGTTCCCATACAAAGGCCTTTTCATTGCAAGCAACCTGGAGGCAAGGAAGGGAGAACTCAAAGTATATAGTCACTACCCCCAGTTACAATACAAAAAATTCAAGAGGGAATATCGGAGGGTAAATGATGACTTCATTGGGTACATCATCAAACTACTTGGGGGAGACTTTGAGAGAAGAGTGTCGCACAGTGCCAGAGCCTTCATCCTACACTTTGGGTACCTATTCATGCAATTCTGAAAGTTTACATATATCAAAATGGAGGGGTTCTTTGATAGGCCTTATAGGTTGCCATGCTATCCCAATGACTGCATGATCATGTTGGAGGTTTCTTGGCAACTCCAGAATGCCCATGCCCTATTGAGCGACAAGCATAGAGTGGGAATCCCCTATCCCCTAACCTTTGGACAAGGACTGGATGCCTGCCCCGCTGCCCAATGTGCAGAATATTCAGAGAAGGAATTGGTAGAGTACGATCTAGACCTCCACACAAGTCGAGGGGGAATGGGCCCATATGGGAAATTGAAGAAATGGGTTGAAAGGAAATATGCTCATTGACCTCAAGTCAAAGATTTTTGGGCCAATTGTGCAGATGATAAGGAAGTACAGATGAGGCACTACATTAGGATGATGCCCAATTTATGAGGTCGATGAATCTATTCCCCATGCCTGACCAAATAGTAGAAGAAGATGATACCATTGTTGATGATAGGTTTAATTTTGTGAACAACTTTCCTTTACCGTTGATAGACTAGAGCGAAGAAGAGGTCACTAACCTCAATATATTGACAAGGCCTATTGAGAATAGGACAAAGCAGTGGGTAGATTCCCAGATTGCTCAACTCAAGATACAAGGCAATGTGTTAACTTATGGTGAGCTCGAGGATGAGCTCGAGAGCGAAACAGATAGTGGACCAGCTACTACCCCAACAGAAGAGGTGCCCAAATCCCCTCCAACAACAAGGTCGAAGAAAAGGAAGGATGTGCTCGAGCACAATCCCAAGCATAAGGTGTACACACAAAAGACTACAGAGGGAGAATCTTCTAAGAAGGCAAAGAGAACAGGGGGATTTGTAAGTGAGATGCATACAATCAAGGAGGATCCCCAACATGAAGGAGAAGAAGAAACTAAGAAACCACGATCACCACCTACAACGTCCACTCCCACTGCTACTGCCACCATTGCCACTCGTCCACCTCATGCATCTCAGGCACTGCCTATTTCATCTCCACCTACCATGGGCATCTCAGTACACCTCATTGATGACCTCGGTAATGGTACTAGACTCCTCCTCAGCTACTACATCCTCCTCATCACCTCCTCACTCCCTCCTCCACTACCCACTCTCTCTACCCCAATTCCTATAGGAGCTATTGTTACTATGTCACCTCTCAATCTGCCAAATTCCTTCACAAAATACATGCAAAGTATGCCTGCTGATATTTTTGGAGTAATCATGAATCCTATAGTTAAGGCCTTGATGGTCAAGATTGTCGTTGGCCTGCCTCTTACTCTGCCACCTACAAAACCACCAAAGATGGAGGCTACCATGCAAATCTCTGAAGAAATGGAGAAGCGCCAAAGGGAGGTCAAAAAAGGTATAGTTGAAGAGTCTAAGGACCTTTTCCAAGATGATTATTTTAAACACCTAGTGGGCGGGCTGAACATAAGCTTGGACAAGGTGGCATCCAACGAAGAAAAATCACACTCTTCAAAAGAAGATACCGAGGCCCCCAATCAAAAGTATATAGCAGAAACCTCGAACCAAGAGTTGGAAGAGGAGTTATCCCAACAACTCAAAGATGTAGGTGAAAAGGTCAATTTTGAAGGGTATCTCTCTAAAGAAAAGGATGACACCAATGTAAATGTGGAGATACTAGAAGAGCCTCCACTAATAGGCCAAGATAAGGGCCCCATCCAAGAAGAAGAAGTGCTTGCTAAAAAGAAGGAAGAGAAATACAAAGATAAAGAAGTAGCAGATGCACCGAGGAAGATCCCTAAGCTTGAGCATCATGTTGAGCTCGAGTGTGCAGAAGGGGAGGCACCCTAAAAGGATGATGTCACTGAAGAAAACATAACCTCTGCTGAGTTAGAAAAGGAAAAGGCTATACATATTGAAGACTCAGATGAACAAGAAAGAATTGACCAAGAGGCTCCTAGTCATGAGGAAGAACAACCATGAAATGAACAAAGAGAGGAAGGTGATCATGAATCACCCAAAGGGGAAACCAAAGTGCTAGATTGGCTAGAGTGGCAACTGCAAAAGAAGACTCCAGTGGTTGTTGATCCAAAGATCAGGCTTGAAGCAATACTGGCTAGAGCCCAAAAAAAGACAAGAAAGGAAAAGAAGCCTTGATTTCGCTCACACATCATGGTAGACGCTTCTAGATCAAGAACAATATAGATTTCTAACCTTGTGATGAACAAAGTTGTCAGAGCCAACTACAACATCTCAACAATCAACTTGGGCCCAGCAACCAAAGATTAGAAAATAGACGAGTTCCAAGGGTCGGTGGCCATGATAATGCAGTAGATGAATAAGGATCAATCCACCAAAGAGGAGCTAAAGGAACAAGTGGTGAACCTCACCGCCTACATCCAACAATGGACATCCTTAGAAGAAGAGGCTTTGACAACATCATTTGTGCCCCCTCTTCTATCTCAAGAAGAGAAAAACAAAATGGAAAAGATGAAGAATTGGACCAAGGCCACAATGGATTGGTTCCAATAGGTGATCTACAATGGCAACATGGGCATCTATCATGGTTCCTGGATGTTCAAAAAAATCCAAGATTTGAAAAAGTAGTTGGAGGCCACGAAGAAGACATGTAACAAGTTTACCAAGCTATATAGGATCACATACCCTAAGCTCAAGGCCATTCTTAAGCTTCCTGAGAAAACATGGGAAAAGGAACTAGCACTCATAAAGGATGATCACTGGCTAGTGGAAACCTGGAAGATTGGATTCGATCATAGAAAAGAAGTCCTGGAAAGAGTCTTGCACAAAGTAGAGCTTGACCTCAAATGGGTTACAAAGTACCGAACTGATAGCGAAGACTACCTCAAAATGATGACAGATTATGACATGCCCACCCTAGAGCTTGACCCAGTGAAAATCAAGCCATTCTTCCACAAGAAGATGAAACAAGGGGCCATAGATGCATTGTCACTGAATTTCATGGACTTCGCTATGAGGTAATTTACTCAGTCTAAGCAAGTCATCAAGGCCACAACCAAATGCACCAAACACTAGGAGTAGATCACCAAAAGATTCAAGAAGCTGACCTTTCAGATCCTCCAATCCAACATCATGGAATGGGATAAGCTCTAGGCTTTGATTGGAAAATTTGTGGAGTATGCCACCCTTTAGAAAATGCAAGGAAGCTAGTGATTGATGATGAATATCCGACATGTAGCTAGAAAGAAGGCAGTCACTAAAAGACAAAATTTCTATAGTGTCAAGGTCGCTAGAGGACAAAATAGAGAAAAGACAAAGATGTATTTAATAATGTTATATTTTGGGAGGTAGGTGAAACCCTAATGTAAAATGAAGCTTGGCCACACAATGAAATTAAATATTGTCCATTCATTTCTCTTTTTGAAAACTATAAATAGGGGTCTCCTCTCATTTTTAAAGGAGAGTTGAGTTGTGTAAAGACATGCTACAAAAATTTAATGAGAATTGCATTGTTTTAGTGGATTCTTGTGTTTCTTCACATGTGTCCATGATTCTTCTCCTCAATATAAGATTTTAGCTTTGTTATTCTAAGTTTTAAGTTGCTTTTAGTTGTTAGTTCATGTTGTACTTTAATGGTGAACAATGTTATGGCGTTGATGCCTCCCTTGTTCATAATTTTTTGTTGTTTGTTGATGATAGACATCAATGTAAAGTTAGTCTGAACACTCCTTTATTGTTGCACTTAAAACCCATCTATTATTCATGCTTTATGGTGAATGGATAGCTAAAGATTTGCAAACCTTAGAAGATTTCACTAGTTTCATAAGACTATAGGATATTTTGGTTAAGTGGAACTTGGTTTTAGGAAGGTTGTCCACTATAGCATCCTCCATTATTACTGTTCAACATTAGTTGTAGGTCTAGGAACCCTTCTATCCCTTTTCCATTTTGAATTTTCTTTGAAATTGAAGCTAAGGTAAAGTTCCAACATCATTGTAAAGCCAAATCTAATGATAAACATGGAGTTGAGATAGTTGTTTTGAACTTGCAACAACTACACTTCATTTTTTGAATTTCACAAAACTTCATTTGTAGATCTAATTCCTTCCAAGCTTAGTGAACCATAAATTCCCTTTGTGATTACCAACAAATCACAATCAACTAAGCTATTTTTGCAAGTCATGACTTGACACCTAAGACATCTTGGGGTGATTGTTTGAAACTTAGTTGCAGATTTTCACCTTTCAAGAGAGGTAGTGCACTTGTGCATTGTCTATGTTGAGAAATGCAAAAGCACCCATCAACAAAACAAAATCCTAAAATTCACTAACTGGAGACTTAACAATGTGAATAGGACTCTCCTAGGTAGGCTGAAAGCTAACTAGTTTGATAAAGTCACTATTTACACCAACATTATGTCCCATTTCTAGTACCCATTTCATCAAGTCATGTAAGTAGGGTCTTCCAAGCATGATATTTTACATCAAAATGATTGTTGGAGTTGTGAATTGAATACAATTTCTAATCTAAACCATTATTAGCAAATAGAGATTCTTTATACACAAGGGATTTTGTGAATTGAAATAATCTAGTTTTTTTGAAAGGCAAGAAACTATCATTTAATTTGTCTAAACATTTTCCTTACTTTTTAAAGTATAATCCCATTAATTAAACCACCTCCTTCCATATTCCTAATTATGGAAAATATCCATTTATTTTATTTTACCTACCAATGGTTAAATACATGTACACTCTCATGACTAAAGAAGAGGCTAGAGAACACAAAATATAAATCATAATATGAAAAATAGTTTATTCTCATTCAATCCATACAAATAATGTATACAGGTATATATAAATATAAAGAGGTGGTTTAACTACCTTGTAACACTAAAGTAACCACCCTCTAATTAATTTTATCGGGTATGGTTAGTCAAAGAGACATAGAAACACATGGTAGGAATATATCCCAAGAGAATAAATGTGAAAATATCCAACATATTGTAACAATATTCTAAAGTTTCTCTCTAAAATGAATTTCCCTAATCCCTCTTTCTTGAGTTGAGAGGCAATCTCTTTATGGCTTGGTGGAAGGATTTTGTAACAAACCTCCAATCAACCTAATTATGCCCTTATTGATTCATGCCACATTGATATGCCTAGTCTTATAAGAAAGTATATACCCTAGAAGATCCCTATTTGTTTGTCTATGCCCAAGTAAAAGCACAAAATCTCTTTGATATAAAGAATCTCTAGAATAAAAAATGATTTTAACCATTATTTCAACCTTTTTAATTTAGCCTCTTGATACAATGTTATTTCCCATAGTGATGTACTTGATTTGGAACCTGATATGACATTAATTATTTAGTCACACACTCATATCACTCATATTCACTCTCTCCTTACTACTTTTCATGACATGTCACCTAATAAAATTTCTCACATCCCCATAATAAATCCCAAAATAACTCGCTATGACCATAACCTTTACTATAAATGGAACAAGAACTAAAGGAATTATATTACTAAAAAGAATGTATGTCCACAACATGTTGTTCTTATAGGAAAAATAAAACATAAGACCATCCCACTTCGACATAATACCACAAGTCTTCTAATAATGTGCATGACCCTTCCTTATTTCATCAACCCCATTTTTAATATAGATTTTTACTTTAAAAATAAATTCATCCATGGTTCCCCTAATAAATGTCTATAAACTCTTCACTTTTAACCATAGTCTCAAGTATTATACTCACCTTATCATCTACAAGCATTGATTTATTGACAATATATTTAAAGCAAGTCTTGAATAATTCTTAGCTAAGATATTCATTTCCCTTTATGATATATGGACTCATATTCCACTCAAATATTAATGGAGGTGTAAATAAGAGCTTGGATTCCCTTGTATAATGAACTTTAGCTAGAAATTTTCTAGTTCCTTATAAAAAATGTAAAATAAAATTTGGGAGTTGTTTCCACATTGGGTTCATCCAAAGTCAAGTCACTAGTCCTTAAACCTTTCCAAATGCCATATGTTTCCACTTTTTATTATCCATTGTATTCTTAATCCTATGAATATTTGAAAGAATACTCTACTATGATCATTCCTTACTCAACCTAAGTTTCATTTCGAATCCTTAGATATGAGTATGGTTTGAAACATTGCAATGGCAATGGGGTTCAAACATGATTCATTTTATCCTTTCTATATAAATATTAGTTAAGGAAACTTGTGTTTAATTCTTCACCATATATTTCAATAATTGAATGAAAATTTCACCTATCAATATTTTTGAAATAAAATAAAAAAATAGAGTCTATGGGGAAACTTGAGCTTTTAAAATAAAAAATAGAAGCCATATTGGAAACAAATACCTTTCCTAATTAATATTGATCACAAATTTGTGGGATTAAATTTCATTTCCTTTGTTCTCCTGCATAAATATAAGCAATGATTAATGTTTAATTTACTCTTAGTCTTTATCATGGATCTAAAATACTAGGGTCATAGAAATCTCTCTAAATATATAGATACGAGACAAATAAGGAAAAATCCTTGTTTCTAACCACATAAAGTCTCTCTATCTCTCTCTTTCTCTAATCACTTTCCTCTCTCCCTTTTAGTGGACCTATTGGGGAGAAAGAGACACTTTCCTTTCAGATTTGAGAAAATGTGGACCTGTCATCCAGAGCTTAAGGATAAGATTCAATTATGGTGGAACATCCAGGTTGATGGTTTTGTGATGTACAGGGTTGCTAAGAAGTTGGATAATGTTAAAAGTAATGTTTGAAAGTGGATGGTTAGTTTTTTGTTGATAAAGATGCTATTAAGGATGAGCTTCTTACTGTCCAGCAGTCTATTCAATTGGAAAGCTATGATCCTCTTCTTATCCAGAGGGACAATGTTCTTTTGTCTAGATTGCATAACATTGTTGCTAAAGAGGAGGAATTCTGGAAACAAAGGTCAAGAAGAATGTGGTTGAAAAGTGGGGACAAAAATAATAGATTCTTTCATCTTTCTACATTAAATCATTGAACTTTCAATCATATTAATTCTATCAGTTTCAACAATCAAGTGCTCGACAATGATGATGATTGTTAGAATTGACTGATTCAATCCATTGCTCCCATGAAACACCTACAAATGATTAACCTATCATAGTATGAAGAAATAAGCAAGATATTATTGCTCAACAACTTAGATCTAATAAAACATCAAATATGCATTATGTGAAAAACCGTTGCATTGAATATGTTGCCATAGAGAATTGAAAAAACAATTACAATGAATCAATCCTTATAAAAAGGATGAAAGCTAACCCTAGATTAGGGTTAGATTAGAACATGACAAGTGTCCTCATAGGAATGAATGAGACAACATGTTCTAATATTAGAAGCTTTAATCATGGAAAATGCAAATAATGAAATAAAAGCACTCCTAAGTTTAGCTTAAGTGTAATAAAGCATAAAGTGACCCAATTAATTAATGATTAATTAATGATTAATTAATTAATTAATGATTAATTAATTAATTAATGATTAATTAATTAATTAATGATTAATTAATTAATTAGGTGATGACTTTATTACTCTAACAACCCCCCTTAAGATGAACTAGGGAGAAACTAAACTATGATAAAGAAATACTTGAATGGATGCATGAATGGGTCTTGCCCTAACAGCTGATGAGGTACCCATGTACATAAATGAAACTCTCATAACTGGAGAAAGGGAGAAAACCACATGGGAATAAAACTCCCCTCCAAAAGAGAGAAAAGAAAACAATGTAATGCACTAATAGAAGGATGGAAGGTGGATTACATGATACCCCCCAAAGAAAACTTCTATCACATAAGTACATATATAATGGTCTCCATAGGAGAGATAGAAAGAGACTTGAAAGACCCCCCACAATGAAGAAACTCTTATCACAATGGTGGATACCTAATGTAGAATCTAGAAAGAGATCTTGAAGTGGAAAATAATATTCCTCCCCTTGGGAAGAAACGGATCCAAAGGACGATGTCAAAGAAACCCTGTGAAGAGTTA
>VDFB02086081.1:304486211-304578684 GCA_007258455.2 Sequoia sempervirens | reverse complement strand
GTATACCTTTTATAAGGGTGGATCTATCACTTAGCTATAATTTTTGAAAACCATGCTTATAAAATTTCATAGCCAATATGCATGATGCAAGAGAATTTTGATCTACAAGATATCTTCCATCACCAAATAAATACAATAAAGGTGGATATGATATTTTTTATTTGTGTTTGGTTCTTTGATGAATTGGAAAAATAGGTATGTGCTAAAAATTTCTAAGAAACATTCCATTTGACTTAAAAAATAAGATAATATTGTAACATCTTCAAAAACTTATTTAATCTTTGACAAGAAACTATGTCACATAAAAGCACTTCAACAAACTCCTAAGGCCATAAATTATTTATATGGAATCAAAAAACTATTTAGTTTTATTCGAAAAGTACATTTTATTAGGAATTTTAATATAATTATGAAACTTACACAATAAGTATTCACTTCAACAAAAATTACAACTTTGGTAACATGAGAATGAATTTTGTAAGAAAATTAAAATGAAAAATAGAAAAGGTTATGTATGATGGAATTGGTCATTGTGGGACATTAGGCATTATTCCTTGACCGTTTTGTCTTATTTTATGACTAAAAAATGCATATGTGGATCACATGTTTCTAAGTCAACTAATCTTATTTTAAACAACCTAATAAGAAGCTAAATATATTTGAAAGGTGAATGGTTAGATTTTAATAATTGGAATCCATTGTCCCATCATCCATGTGGTATTTAGAACCCAAAAATTAAAGCTATAACTTTTCTTGAGTGTGAGGCATATACAACAACATGGGTAGGTCATTTTGGGTGAAAATCATATCTAGAAATGTTAAAAATTAGAAATAAATGGTAAAAAAGAAAAAAAAGTTGGGGAATGTATATGGACAAATGAAAGATAATTTTAGAATGAAAAAAAATTGGAAAATCATACAAAAATATCAAAAATCATGGAAAAGAAAAATAACTTAATTTAATTTTTCTAAGATGACCAAAGCATGCAAATTGGTTCGGTTACGAAGAGAATGCCATGAACTTGAGATATGAGTCATGGAGAATGTGTTAAGACTAAGAAAATAGAAATAACCTAGATAGAAGAGATTTTATCCATCCTAGGCATAGAGAAGTCTATTTACTAATTTCTCTTTGTGTAATCAATTTTAGGCTCTTTTTATCCTATTGTAAGCCTTGAAGGAAAATTTTAGATATTCTAGCGAAGGTAGCATTATTTTTTATATACTTGGATTGTGATTTCTTTTTTATGTGTGTGGCTACTAGGTTTATCTTTTCTTTCATTCAACCTCGTTACCTAGATTGTATCAGTCATCCAACAATATAAAAAAGGACATGCAAAAGATAGACAAAAGGTTAATAAAGTTGGATCATTTAATTTGGATGCATCTAGCACAAGGAAAAACTTGATTGTGGCTCAAAAGAATCTTGACAAAGAACAAGAACACCTTATTGGTTATAATCTAATACTTTTAGCTTGTACTACAAATAATATAGATTAACTAGACAATCTATTTTTTGCTACCAACTAGTTGTCCCTCTATTTTGGAGGTTTTCTTGGATAAATATGAGTGTCCATTATTTTGTATATTATTTTAAAATATATTCATTACATTAAATAATCAAAATCACTTCTAGATGGTAATTGATAGTTCTAAATTAGAGAACATATAAAAAATTTGGTGACTATTAGTTCAAATTAATGGTATGATGAAATTATGGATCATATACCTTGGGTAACTTAGTTATTTCTATGTGACTTGCCAATATTTTCCTTGAATTAGCTAATACACTATAATTAGTTCAATGGGGTCCAAATCTTAGAATGAAATGATGTATAGAAACTAGAGACAAAATCATAGATGTTTTTGCTCCTTCAAGACAACTATATTCATAGTCTAGTTTAGATGCCACAAATCTCCTTTTCATGTGATCTTGTCGTTTACATAGGTGTAGAGCCAAAAAATATGTTTTCCTTTGGAATTAATTATATTTGATACAAGTTTGTTGCTAAGAAGCACCTTTTGGGTCTATTATAAGTGGACGTATGTAACTTCCTTGATTTCATGCCAAACCCCTTAGTCAATGTGTAAAAGATTGTAGACATGCAAGACAAGTGTGTAAAATGCCTATAATGATAATGTAGTGTTTGTCAAGGATGATGTAAACCTAATATAGCTACTTGATAACACATTTGAAATAGTATTTGGGATGAAAATTTCTCTCAATAATCAATAATTGATCTTCACTAATGATCTAGATCCTGTCTTTAAATATAAAATCTTAGACACTCAAATTATTTCACCCCACAAACTAACATGCTAACACATGACAAACAATATTTGAAATTATTCTTTAAGAATGAAAAATTATATTTAGAAAAAATAAGACATTATTATTCACGAATATTTATCCAAAATATATAAATGCAATCATAGTCCAATCTAAAAGAAAGAAAACTCCTAAAACTCTAATTCTATAATTAATATGATAATATTTAAAATAATAAATATTGAATGATGACTAACATATATGAAAAACAAATAACTTAAATATTAAAACAACACATTTGAAATCAAACTAAAATTACTCTACATTAATAAATAATGCCTCTTTATTAATTTTAGACCCATAAGGAAACCATAGTCATTTTATTTTTTTAGAAACCAAAATATTGATCATTTTTTTAAATTAAACAAGGGCCGCTAAAATCCCTCATGAGAGAAAATTACCCTCTACTAAAAGCCAAGGAGGAAAATAACAAAATAAATGTTTATATTTATTAAAATATTTCAAGACAAAAGGAATAAGGTTTATATATAATTGTCTAATCAACCCATGAAGTTCATTGACAAGTTCCCACGTTTAAAAATAAATAAATAAAATAATAAAATAAATTCTATGTTTATCACTTTAGAACAAAACGGGATATAATCCTTCGGAGATCATTTAAGGTCTTTCTTTTTTAATATCCATTCATTAAAAGGATAAAAAACTATTGCCTTGTTTTACTTGAATAACTTATTTTGGATGTATTAAATTAAATAATAATAGTGATATCTATGTGAGGTGGAAGGAGAAAAAAATTAAGGAAAAACAATAATAAATTTATACCATGTTTTTTAAAGTTTGATTTTTAATAACTTATTTGGATGTATTATAAAATTAAATAATTATAATAGTGATATCTATGTGAGGTGGAAGGAGAAAATAATAATAAATTTATATCATATTTTTTAAAGTTTAATTTTAAAAAGGTTGTATTATAAATCTAGATCATATTTATGAGGACAAGTTTAAATTAATATATCTGGGAGCACAAGATCAAGTTGATATTCAGCCGATAGGCTACATATAGTGTGAGATTATGCAAACCACTTTTGAGTCATTGGTAAACAAGTTTTAGTTGTCGTTTAACGGTGAACCGACTACCATTTAATGGTAGAAGCCTCCAAAATATCAGGTGAAAGCCTCCAAAATCTCACTTATGACATAAAAGCTAGATAAAATATTAATTTTCCAATTGGATAGGAACATTCTATTTCCATCTATAATATTTTTTGTCAATTTGATGACAACTTTCTTTTTCATTTCCATTTCTTTATGTTTTAAATCTATATGTAAATATTTCAAAATCAAATAATACTTAATTTCTTTAAGGAAAAAATCTAGATTTGTCTAAGTTTATTTCATTCCATTATTTAACACTTATTATTAATTGTTTAATCCAGCCACATGCAACTAGAATTTGTAACACATGGCATCCATATGCACCCATGCACAAACACGTACTCTCTAACATATTAACATACATTTAGTTTTCTATCGGTGTAATCCTTGAACCTCCTTTAGGTGCAAATGCTAGTTTTTAGTTGAGAGTCAAGGATTGAGGGCTATCCATTCTGCAAAAATTGCTTAAGGCACAATTCTAGTTGCTTGGGTACAATCCTTGCCTCATCCCTTATTTATTACACTCTCAAAGAATTTGAACATTTGTGGATAGCATAATAAAAGAGCATACCATCACCTTCACCAATTCTACACAACCAATTAAGCTACAACCTTTTCATAAAGTTTAAAATATTTTTATATACACACACCCATTATTTACTTAATATGCTTTTAACTTCATTCCATAAAAAAAAAATTGAAAATCCTAAACAAGTAATAGGAAATTTTTGAGAAAATTGATACCATACTTATTAAATACAACCAATAATAAAGTTTAAAGGGTTGTCCATTTGACATTTTTGCATTTATTAATTTTTGTAAGGAGTTTTTTGGATGCAATCATTAAATGATAAGAGTTAGTTAAACACACAACTAGGATCCTTAGTTTATGCGTTAGTATTATATTTAATTAATTATTAGTGTTTACAAAAGATTAAAATTGGCTTATGGGATTGAAAGAAATATAATGTAAAAAGGACAAGGGAGTGTAGGGGCATCTCCCAAGAAAAATAAATATGCAAAAAAGGAAAGTGTGAACCAATACAATTCTTGAAGAACTTAGATAGACTTTATGATGTTCAAAGAAAAATAAATTAGCGATGAGAGTGAAGCCATGGGGGTCACCAAGTTTGTGACATCATGTATATCTACAATATAAACGTATGAGTGAAGTCAAGGGGTCACCAAGTTTTTTATTCCTTACAAATCTACAATATGAGCTTGGAAGTTAGCTAGGTGCCTCTTCCTACTAAAGTAAGACAACTAAAAATATGAAGTAACAAATCTAGCATGAGCTCTCTAGTAGATGTGCCTTTAGAAATTCATCGACAATGATCAAATATCTCATGGAAGAAGAAATAAATTCATCTATAATCCTAATAATACATGAGATCCCAGAAAAAATTGAGTGAGTCTTGGAAGTGACAAAAAAATCCTCTAATCTCATAATAGGGAGAGCATTTTAATACATAATTCTCCTTAATATTTAGTTTAAAGAAGCATATATAGCAAATAGAATGCTCCTAAGAAATATGATGTTCTAAATTAATGTAAAATTGATGGGAGTTAGTAGTTGCGTATAAGGAACTCTTGGGCTATAAGGTAGTTGAAGGCTTCTATACCTCAAGGGAAGATGAGTCCATCACTAAATAGACATATAGATCTAAGAAGTGATAAATTTTTGAAGAGAGTGGATCTCTATGTGCAATCTATGTGAATTGAAGGTATACTCTATATATCTTAGCATGAATATCCTTAGAGAGATTATGGTCATTCTTTAAAAATATTTGTGGTGATGGTTTGGAAATATCAATGTTCATGAAGTGTAACAAGGAGGAAGCTATTGTATACCAACAAGTTTCAAACATGCAATTTACCAATACTATACATGATTTAAAAGTAGGAGAAGAATCCATGAGATTGTCAATATTGGAGGTGTACATCAATCTCAACTTGTGTCTCATAGTCACCATATTACTAAAGTAATGAGAGTTGTGCCAAATTCTATAAAAATGATAGTTTGAGGGACCCATATCTTAGAATTAATATTTTTAGATAAAATTGTAACAAAAATTCTCTCTATTTAGCTTTGATCCATATCCAAGGGATATGAACTCAAATTTTAGCATTAGTGTATATAGTGTATTCTATTATTATTTCCCTTTCTTTTAGTATAACATTATTTAATCTACAATAGGACACTATAACCAAATAATATCCCTTTACGTAAATCTAGGATAATTTTAAGTAATCCCCATAATTAAAGCATAAGTTAACCTAGGTTAACTAATAGAGCTAGGAATTTTAAATATGTAATCCCATTTTTAGAAATTTAATTAAAGGGAGTAGGCACTAAGATTTGTGAACAATGGTGAAGAAGTCAATCTAAATGTCACATAGATTCCACTTGAGCTATTATTGCATAAATCAATGCTCATGATCTATTTGATATCTCAAGACTATAACCAATCTCAAATTGTATAGTCAAATTTATATTATGCAAGATTGATCCCATGTTCTACAAAAATGCTCTAATGCACATAGTCACTTTGTAACACATGATATAAATATGGTTGATTGTGAAATACTATAACTAATGTCAACCCAAGTTATAATTTCTACTAATGTGTAAGGATTGATGATATAAAAATACCTTAGGGAAACCATTGAATTAGAAGGGTCATGTTCTCTTAGGTCAATCCATTTGATTAGACTATATTACAACCATTGAAGAATATTGAAACAAAATCTCAAGTACACAAGTGTCCTAAATCAATTTATTGAAAATTAAGGTCCCTTTTAGTGCTCCAAAAGAAACTGCCTATAATTATTCTCCATGTAATTCTTAGGAAATTTAGATGGTATTTTGAATGTGAATTAATTCATATTGAATTCCCTTAATTATCAAAACATAGCAAAAAATTACACAAATATGTACAATATATAGGAGTTGAAAATTAGTTCAACACACAAGACCACTTGCAAAAAAAATGAAAACCTTCCACAAGAGAGTATTTAAGAAATGAGCTTGCTTAATATTAATATATATATAAGATATATGATACAACATGTACAACAGCCTTGCTTATATAGACAAGATTATGGCATGTGTCTCAATCCTATAACATGTGACAAGTAACTCAACTTATTATTAAATAATCTAGGAATCAAGTTTTATATGCCAAAAAGCTAAGATAATATCTAGGTGACAACTGAGACTTCTAGAAAGACTCCTAGGACCCAAGTGGACTTAACATGTAAATATGACCCACTAATTAAATAATTAGGTAAAATACCTATTTACACCAACAACCCCCCTTAAATGCAACTTAGGGAGTAGATTACTATGTAAATGATGTAAATATACAAAGATGGATCTAGACTACTAGGCCATGTTAGGTATCCATGTACAAATGATCTCTCACAAATAAATTAAAGGAGAAAAACCACATGTGAAAAAACCCTCTCCAAAAGAGAGAATTCATGAAAACAATCATGTAAAATAGATGAAAAAAGTGATGGAGGACTCATCAATATCCCCAAGGACTACATCCATTACAAAAAAGAATGGTAGGCCCCCCAATAAGAGGGAAAGAGAGATACTTTGTATCCCCCCATAATTTATAATATTTTGCAAGAATGGTAAGCACCTGAAGGCAAAACATGATCCAATGTTGAAAAAAAACTTGTCTCCCTTTTGAATGAAACAAACCCAAGTATAAATGTAGGAATGCTTCCAATTTTGGACAGGAATTGAAAGAAAGAAGCATAAATATGTATTTTGTTGTCTTTGAAATCAACTCATGTGTCTCCTTATCCATGGTAGATGATGTTACCACAATCAAATCAAGTACATGCCCAATCAATGAAGAAGGTGACAAACTAGGAATATGTGGAAACTAATGTTGAACAATCTCAAAAGAAAAGATGTATTGAAAAAAATATTACAATGAATATCATCAAAGATGAGAGATAACCCCTCAAATGTGTCCTTCAAATCTGAAGTGTGAGACTCCCCACAAACAAGTCTAAAATACCCATCAAGAAATCATCCCACAAAACCAAATATGAAGAACGAAAATCATCCTAATAAACAAGAATGATGGGAGCCTCAATCAATGACTTTGCACAAGGAATCAATGAAGGTAAAGATTCAACAACAATCTATGGAGGAGAAGAAAGAGCATCTAAAGAAACATCATCCTCATCATCTAAAGATTCAAAGTAATCCAAATAATCAAACTCCCAAACGGTATCATAGTCATAGAGTATCTTATCTAAAATATGAATAGGCACAAGATAATTTAAAACAAGATCATTTGTGAATGGTTGAGTATCAAGATCTCCATACATCTCCCAAATTTTAGTCCAAAGAGCATGAGGACACTCAAAATGTATAATAGAATTCAAAATTTCATCATCAACTTGAATAACAATATCTCCTATGACATTATCCCTTTTGCAATTCCAAGAAAATTTCTTACTATCAATACCTAGAGGGTGAACAAGACCATACAAATGTGGCAACATATGAAGCCAACAAAGATGTTGTATGATGTCAAATCTCCATTGTTTATGGTTTTCCATTTTCAACATAATCAGAGAAGGATGAAATGAAAAACCCATAATGATCAAGATATATCTCCAAAATTACAAAGACTACCTAAAACATATTATAAGATCTAGGTGACAAATTGTTGTAAGAATTGAAGGAAAAAATTACATATTTCAATGCAAGTAGAATTGGTTTTTCTTTTGTTTGGAATGTGTTTTATTGTTGATGTGTGTGGATACTAGGTTTAGATTGTCTTTCATTGGACTCTCTTATCTTGACTATATTAGTTGCCCAACAGCATGAAAAAGGACATGTAAAAGGAAAAGACAAGGTTCATGAAGTTGGATCATTTAATTTATATGCATCTAGCACAAGGGAAAACTCAATTATAATTAAAAAGAAGCTTGAAAAAGAACAAGAATAATTTATTAGTTGTAATCTATTGCTTTTAATTTGTTTTGTAAATAATATAAATTAAGTAGACAAGCTATTTGTTTCTACCAACTAGTTTTTCCTCCATTTTGAAGGTTTTCCTAGATAAATCTAAATTTCTTCATAGTTTTGCACAATCAAAATCAAAATCACTTCTACACAAGAATTGATAGTTTAAATTAGAGCACACATTAAAAATTTATGATTGTTAGTTTCACTTAATTTCTTGACAAAATTATAGATCACGTACATATGGTAAAGTCCTATGTGATTGAAATCACATGTTCACTAAAATATGAGAAATAAAAGGTGTCATACATTTAATTTAGAATTCTTATACAATGATAAATCAATCAATAGCAATGAGATCTTAAATTAATTTAAAGAGCTAAGGTTGAGACATGCAAATGTAATAATAAATGAATGAGATAAATTACACTTATCTATTTCAATGTGATTCATTAGTATTGTCCTTGAATTAGCTAATTTATTGTGAATAGTTTAATAGTGTCCAAATCTTATATTGGGATGATGCATATACATTAGAAAGAGAATGCCATTGATGTTTTTGATTCTTAACGATGAAAATATGTGTATAGTTTAATCTAGATAATATAAATATTATTTTCACATGATTTGTCCCCTCTGCTTGTAGACCCACATAACATATTTGCCTTTAGATTTATTTGTATTTGAGATAAATCCATTACTAAAACGAATATTTTGGGTCTATTATAAATGAATGCAATTTTAAAACTTTGTTAATTTTGAGTCAAACCCTTTAATCAATGTGTAATATTGAAGACATGCAAAACACGAATAAAAAATACCTATGATGATGATGTAAATTATCTATTATATTACATGGTAATGCATTTGAAATTATCTTTGTGATGATAATCCTCTTAATTATCAACAATTGGTTCTCACTGGTGAGTTAAGGTTTGTATTTAAATGCAAGATCTTAGATACTCAATTTGAATTGTTTTGTCATACAAGCTAACATGCTACAAGAATTATTTTTTAGTATTGTCAATTTAAGAGTAATACATTTATATTTTGAAAAGATGGAT
Organism: Sequoia sempervirens; assembly: GCA_007258455.2. Lineage (NCBI taxonomy): Eukaryota > Viridiplantae > Streptophyta > Pinopsida > Cupressales > Cupressaceae > Sequoia > Sequoia sempervirens. The sequence goes on along the minus strand of VDFB02086081.1, from coordinate 304,569,176 downwards.
CACTTTTATGTACGTGTATCTATCCAAAATATATAATTACATTTGTATAGTGTAATTCATTTGGAGAAAAAACCCTAAAACCTAAAATCTAAAATCTAATTCTATATAGTGTAATTCATATGGAGAAAAAACCCTAAAACCTAAAATCTAAAATCTAATTCTATATAGTGTAATTCATATGGAGAAAAAACCCTAAAACCTAAAATCTAAAATCTAATTCTATAATTGATATAATGATAGTTACAGTGATAAATATTGACGCATAATTAACTTCTATGTAAAAGCAAATGAACTAAATATTAAGATAATATATTTATAACAAGACTAAAATTAAATATTAATTTTTCATCAAATATAATTTTATTTTCCTCTACATTAATATAAAATACCTCTCAACCTAATTATTTATGAATATTTATTTATTTATTAACTAATTTTACACCATAAGAAAATGAGGTAACTAGTAATTTCAATATTTTTTAAAGAAAACAAGTTATAAATCAATTTCCTTATATCAAAACATAGTGCCCCGTGAGTGAAAGTAACACTCTACTAAAAGCCAAGGAAGAAAATAATAAAATAAATGTTTATATTAATAAAAATATTGTAAGACAAAAGGAATAAGGCTTAAATTTAATTATCTAATCAACCCATGAAGTTCCCACCTTCAAAAATAAATTTAAAAAATAAATAAATAAATTTCTCTTTTCATCATTTTAGAACAAATCAGCATATCACTTGCGTGTAAGCCTTGGAAGATCATTTAAGATCTTTCTTTTTTATTCGCTTATTATTAAAAAAATAACTATACTTTGTTTTATTTTGGATGTATTGCATTATTATATAATAATCATGATCATGATATTTATGTTAGGTGGAGGGAGAAAAGACAATGAAAGGAAATATATATTTATTTATGTTTTCTAAAATTGGGATTTTTAAAAATGTTTTATGTTAAGTTTAAATTATTTTTATAATATGATAGAAAAGTAAAGTTTATGTAAATATCTTTTAAATTGGGAATCAAAGATTGGTATCAGTTCTATAAAATTGTATATAGTACAATCTTTATTCCATTCTTATTTATTGCACCTTTAAGAAATTTAAATTTTTGTGGATGATGTCATTAAAGAATTATAATCTTTTAATAAAGTTTGAATATTTTTATGTACATACCTATTGTTTTCTTAATATTCTTATGACATTGTTCAATTGTTCAATTGAATATATTTTAAACAATTTTTTTTTTTGAGATAATTGACACAATACTTATTAAATACAATCAAGAATAAAGTTAATCAAAGTTAAAGAACAATCCATTTTGTATTTTTGTGTTTATTCATTTTTATAAAGATTTAGGTGGATGCACTCATTTAAATGAGAGTTGGTTAAAAACACAATCATCACCCATAATTTTTGGTTTGTGTGTTAGTATTAAATTTTATTAACATATTAATATCCATTGAAGATCAAAATTGTTTCATAGGACTAAAAAGATATAGTGTAGAAAGGGTTAAGGGAGTGTAGGGGCACCTCCCAAGAAAAATAAAATAAAATAAAACATGGGTAATGTAACAAAGGAAAGCATGAGAAAAGACAATCCTTGAAAGACCCATACAACATTTATGGCATTCAAGGCTATTAAAATGATGATGTGATTAAGGCCATATAGGTCACTAGGCTTGTGATTCCTTATAGATATACACTAAGGCCATGGAGTCACTAGCTTTGTGAGACCTTGCCAATATAGAATATGATCTTGGAAGTTGGAAAGGAGACCTCTTCAACTTAAGTGAGAGGGTTGGAAATAGGAATTAATAAATCTAGTATGAGCTCCCTTTGATATAAATGTCTTTGGAAAGTTGTTTATGAAGGTCAAACATCTCTCAAAAGAAGAGCGAAAGACATCTATGATGCTCAAGCCATGAGATCCTAGAAGGAACCAAGTAAATCTTTGGAGAGAAAAAATTATCTTCTAATCTAATAATAGGGAGAGAATCTAAATACAAAAAAAATCTTGATCTCTAGTTTCAAGGAGCATATCTAGAAAATAGGATGCTCTTGAGGAACATGATGGTCTAACTCATTCTTAAGCTTGTAGAAGAAAAATTTGAATCGTACAAGAGAAACCCTTAAGTTGCAAGGTGATTGGAGTCTAGTATATCCCAAGGAGAGATGATCCATTACTAAACAGATATATATGGGTTTGTTATCTCAACATTATAATCAATGACAAGGGAAAACCAAGTCTAGGAGCAAGGATGGAGGGATTTTAAATAGAAAATGGAATGCATGTACAATTTAGAAAAGGATTTTAGGATGTGATATTCAAGGACTATGTCACATAGGAACAACATTCCCTAATCTAGATATGCTACTCACAATGCCACATTGTGACACTAGTTGAAGGAGGTATGATTTAGTGCAAGAGATAAGCAAGGATTTTTTAGTGGCGAATCTTCACCAATTGGCGAATAGTTCATATCGGCCAAGTCAAAATTGGCGAATATATTGCAATTAACAAGGTGGCCAAATCACCTGGATTTTATGAATTATCAATCCAATACATCTCAATTCGCCATCAATTTATTTTAGAAGGCATATTTAATTAATAGTTTTGTCATAACAAACTACACATTTCAAATGGACTAATTAATATTTTCACCTAGAATCTCGAAAGCACGTATTAGATCACTGACATATTTGCCAATACTATTAAAATGGCATTGTGTATCAGGACACGTTTCGTCAACATCATTAAAAGTTCACTGCATGTGAGGACTCATTTCACTAATAAAATCTATAAATAATTGTGTATGAGGACCCATTTCACTAATAACATTAAAAAAAATTATGTTTGAGAACACATTTCATTAATTACATTAAAAAATAATTGTGTATGAGGACCCATTTCGCCAATACTATGATAACTCCATGCTAATTGTAGGTCCATAATCACCTTGAAAATTACAACGTATGTGTTCCGTCGAGGTTTGATTTTCCCAACAATTAAATGTATCATTGTAAAACCATGCGAGATTCACCAAATTTTTACTATACCATTTAAAAATCTCGCGGAGTTCATCAAATATGGATTAATATAAATACAATCAAAACTAATTTATTCTTACACATTTTGTTCATTTTTTAACTTGTGAGCTCTCAATTTGGAAGTTGGACTTGGAACCTTGATCATTGGCAAGTTACAAACTCACAACTACATGCATTGTTACATTAACAAATAGTGAGTCAGTGAAAACCTACTGGTAAGTGATCATTTCTTCATAGTGTTATAAGATTTTTTCTCTTTTCCATTCTTGCTTCAATCTTAAAGATGATATTGAGTAGGGAATGGGATCTAGATTCTATATTCTATGTCCTTAAACAAGAATTTTTTTCTAGCTTTTATTTTGTGAGAGATCAAGATGTCGAGCAGAAAGTGCAACAAGTGTAAGACTTCTCAGGGTGGTGAAGGGGAGGCCATCAAACACCCAAAATGTAGAGTTACCATAAAGTCTTACTTTGGCAATGTTTCTAATCCATTAGATCAAGATGGAACTACATCATCAACTCTGGCACCAAATATTAATGAAGAAGGCATTAGCAATACCTCACTAGAAGATGGAATTGAGTTAATTGAGTCATATGAGGATGGCAATGTCGTAGAAGATGTTCCAAGGGATACTTAGGTTAGCCAAAATGAGTTAATTGACCTAGATGAAAATGTTGGCGCCATAGATGATATTGTTGCAAGGAATAGGAAAAGAAAATCCAAATAAAAAATGAGCTGCGAGTGGGATATGACAGAATTTTCAGATTGATTGGGTTTCAAAGTACCCATTCATTGGACCAGTGGAGAATGCAAACAAAGATGAACCTCCAATAAAATGCAAGTGTAATATTTGTAGTTGGAAATATAAAAGAGACAAGAAGTTGCAACTAAAGCTTAACACAATAGAAAAGCATATCGATAAATTTTATGAAAAACAAATCATAGAGGGAAAGGAAAAATCAATAGTAACATGGAAATCAAAGGAAGAATGTCTTCATGTTAAGTATACCCTGGAATATGATGAGCATACACAAAGAATGGTGAAGCTTGTTGCATGTGGAAGTTCAGTTGAAGCTCAATTCAGAAAGATAATGGTAGGAGCACAATTGGCAAAAATTGTTTAGATAAGTGTTATTTTTCATATTTTGTCTAGAGGGCATCCTATGACAGACTACCAAGAATATAATAATTTATTATCTTTTTTGGGTGTTACTCACTTTCCTAGCACACGTTGATCAATAAACGTTGGATGGGAATGGGCAAGTTGTCTTATTGAGGTGGAAAAACAAGAATTACATGAGAAAATAAAAGAATCAACCTTCATTGCATTATCTTTAGATGAAGTTATTGCGGTAAACAATACTTCTTGGGTATGTATGCATGTGTATACTGTACACCAACATGTCCACCAACCTCATCTACTTTGTGTTCATAAAATGGAGTAAAGTTCGACATCACAAAATCTATTTGAACTAGTTAAAAAATATTTGAATAAAACTGGAGGTACGGATGATTTCACAGTTGCCAAAAAGTTGGTGTGTGTAGGAGCTAATGGAGCTTTAGTAATGCAAGGTCAGAGGAATAGTCTTTGCGTAAAGTTACAAACTACTTGATCACCATACATGATTACCATTCATTGCATTGTCCATAGAATGATTTTAGCATTTAAAATTGTAAAAAAGTTTCCTCCAGTATCAAAAGTTGAAAATCTAGTCCACGAGCTCTACTCATACTTCTGCCAAAGTCCCAAACATTTTGTGGAATTTCAAAATTTTGTTGAGGGAATAATAGGAGGAAATGAGCTTCTTAAGGATGTTGATACTAGATGGATCTCCTTGTATGGACTAGCGCAACAAGTTTTTTCAGAATATTGATCCTTAATTGGAGTAATGTATGAACATTGCCACACAATAGATAAATCTCCTGACCTCTTACATAGGTTAAGTGATATAGAGACACTCTTAACTTTAGTTGGTATTCTCCCCATGCTAGATGAAATGAACAATCTTGTGAAAAAATCCCAGGATAGAACTATGTATATTCAAGAATATACTAAACTACATAGAATGGCATGCACAACCCTCAATAATCTATATCTATTAGATTATCCATTTCAAAGTCCAAAATTTATAAGTTGGTAGTTAATTACAAATTTGAACAATCCTGAAAATTATTTATAGTTTAATGCAAGTAGGAAATTATGTGTCTCTATACGTGAATTTGAGATATCAATGCACTATTATACAACGGTCAAGTGCTCTACCAGAGAAGTGCCTATTACAAAGGAATCTTTTAATGATATTGTTAAATATGTAAGTGGTATTTTAAAATCTATTTCAAAATCTCTTTCCTTAGAGATTTATGAACGATTCCCTCAAGATGAAATACTTGAAGCCATGCCTATTGTGTATCCTCAAATTTGGGTCCCAAGCAACCATCATGGCCTAGAGTATTTTCATAAAAAAAGTAATTACCTTGGCCAAACACTTTTTGAAAAGTTTAGAATATGATGGACAAAAAATAGAAGGAATTATAAATTAAACTAAGCTTAGAGAACAAGCTCTCTATTTTGCAACAAGTATGATTAACCAGTTTGACTACATGGAGAATCCCATTCAAGCAGGATGAATAACAAGGGTTTAGGCAACCTTTGGTCAAAGTGAAATATTATGTGATTCATTATCAAAATATTTTAAACTTGTTAATTTATGTTAAACAATGATATTGGGGTTGGTGGAGGATGAAAGAGTTTTCAATGCATGGGGTTTTTGAAATCAAAGATAAGAAACAAGCTAGAAAAAAAATTGCAAAATTGCTTGAGGATGTATACAATTAGGTACAATGTCCAAAATTTACTTTTGAAAGGGCACTCACAATCTGGAAGTCCATATGTGAAAAAAGAGGGTTGTGCAACACTTCAAACATTAGTGGTAGTGGCATACCCACAAATGACAGTGACACAATGAATTTTGAACTTCATATGCAGTTAAGCAGACGTATGCAAGGCAAAGAAAATGAAGACCAGACTAGGAGTCAAGATCTCATCGTCAGAGTGAGGACCAAGAGGAGAATTGACAAATGAAAGGGATTTAGCAGTTTTTAGGTATTTATACTGTATTTCATGAATCATATTCCAAACTGTTGATGATGATATTTTATATTGTATTCCAAGAATTTATGAATCAAATTGAATAAATTAACATACTACTATTTTCCACTATTCCAAATTTCCAATGTAGAATCTAGATTCTAAATTTTAACTATTGTCCAGGGATTTAACAATTTCTAAGTATTTAAATTTTATATTGCATTTTATATTCCAAACTATAGTTGATGATATTTTATATTGTATTCCATGAAATTATGAATCAGATTGAATAAATTAACATATTATTAATAAATCTATATTTTAATTGTGTCATACTGATAAGTTTTACATGTACTCAATGATTCATCATTCAACTCAATGCTTAATAACATATTAACAACAATAGCATATACAATATTAGCAATCGGTTAATGTGTATCTAGTAGTAGAAACAAGATTTTTTCTTCAATTGAGCAAATAAATAATACAAATAATTGAACACATTACTGAATTTGAATTTTTTATTTATTTTCAAATGAAGGAATACATAGAGGCAATGCAAAATCTTGCTCAAAGACAACTTTGCACAAAGCTGAGTTGGAAACTCATATTATCAAAATCATTCTATCAACTTTTGTAGCATGCTCCACTGTTCACCTGATGGAAGTGTCATTTGTTGTAACTAATAATGTCTAACTTGAAAATTTGTTAACAATTCATGATTGAAATTGGAACTTGACTTGAATGTTTCAATCAAAGTTGCATTCAAGGTTGTAGTGTCAGAAAATGTAATCTTTTACATTTTCACACTATTTTTGGGTCCCTTAACTTAATTGGACTTAATTAAGCCTCTAATTGGCCCAATTATGCATCTGCAAGCCTAATTAATTGCAAATTCCGAAAGGGGAATTTGTATTTAATTAATGCAATTATCATTTTTAACACCCCAATGAATAGGTCCTAGAAATTTAGGTCAGGGCGAATGGGTCCCCTTTAGTTGCTAAATTCAAATTTTTAATATATTTTTGGCAGCCTATTTATGATCCAAATTCAAATTTCAAATGTCGGCTTGTAATGTTTAATTTTCGGGAAATTAGAAAATTACCAATAAATGCAAGGTCTTTTTATCAATTCAAATCCTAGAAGCATCCTAGAATTTTCTTGCAAGCATTCATAAGAGCTAAGATTATTGTCAAAGGTGTTCAAGAGCAGATTTCTCAGTCATTTGTTACAACAATCAAGATCTCAAGAATCATGTCAAAGTTATATTCATTCATGCATGTTTTTGGAGCTAACATTGTGATGTAGGTTTCAAGCATTCAAGTCAAATTTCAAGCATCAAGATCAACATCCAATCAAGCCATTTCATGCAAGATCAAGACCTTGGAGAGATGTGTTAGATTCCAGTCCTTCAAGGATCTCCATTCAAGGGTTTTGTGAGTTGCAACATAGCAAGTGTTCATTCATCATTCCTTTTATGTTTCATTTCATTTCAACATTTAATTACCAAAATGGGGTTTGACCAAGGCAAACCCCCATTCATCAAAAACAAACATTTTTTCCCTTTTGTGTGTGTTGCAGATCTTAGGTTGAAGAAGGATTGAAGATTCATTAAAAGTACAAAATTGCAAAAGTTGTCAAAGTTGTAAAGTCATCAACATTGTCATCAAGCCATAGAAACTTACTTTCAGAATTTAATTCTAAATTTTCGAATATGAAACCTGGAGGAATCTGAAGTGCAGACCTAGGAGCAAAGGACTAAGAAAGCGGATTTTGAACCCCTGAAGCAAGACTCATTCGCCCTAGGGTGAATCTGTCCCAGGAGGACACTCAGCACAGGCTTTTGGTGATAAGTGCATAAATTCATAACTTTCTCAAATCTGTTGGGGCTTTCTAGATTCTATAAAATTAAGGTTTTAAATTGATGATTCAAGTGTCACATTGCATAATTGGATTCATTTAGTATTTTTCATTCATCTCTCAAAAGTGCATTTCAGACTGATTTACCCCATCCTCAATCATAAGGAAAATAGCAAGATCTCCATCAAGGTTGACTCACCTAAGGGTTGAAAGTCAATCTTTCCCTAGGGGATCCCTTTTTCCTAATGAAATAAGGAAGGAAAGTGTAGGTGCATCCCCTCATTTAAAATCATTGCCCATATTTTACTTTATTTCATTTTGGTGAACTTGATATTGTATATCAAAAATTTCTGAAATTGGAGTCCATTCAAACCTTAGATCTAGGATTTGCATTAGTTTGCATTGCTTTGCATTAGTTGGAATTTCATTAGGGTTGCTAAAATTGCATTATTTTGCACCTGATTTAGGGTTTTAGGTTTGCATTTTTCATCCTTTAAAATCTAAAAAATTCAAAAATTTGCATGCATATTACATTGATTTTGCATAGTACTTGCATATTAGTGTACTTTTCAACATTCACATTCACAAATTGAGTCAAAATTGCATTTCAAAAATTGTCATATTTTTTCATCATTTTTCATTCATTTCACTTGCATTTAGACTACAAAATCTGGAAAATTTAATCACTTAAACCATAGTTTATAATCTAAAACAAGAAACCCTTGCACTAAACCTTAGATTCATATTTATTTTTTTGCAAACCTTGTGCTAAGACCCATTTTCCCTAGGGAAAATCAGTCCCTATATGGGTGTTTTTTCAAAATTTTGGGAAATGATTTGTCTTTGTTTGCTTCATTCTAATATGTTGTTAAATTTGGGTTGTAGTTTCAAAAATTAGAAAAATCTGTCATTGTTTGCATTAAATTCAATTGGTCAAATTGAGTGCATTGTTTGAAAATCAAAATGGCATTAAAAGACATCATTTTTCAAGTTTTTGCATAGCATAATCAATTATCTTGTTTAAAATCTAAAAAATTGCTCTTTTTTTACATATTTGAATCGCACTTCATATTCTAAGGTGTTTGATTGTATTTATCCAGAGCCTATTCTCCATTTTAGGTGCACTTAGGTTTGGTGAAACTTGTATGAGCTTCACAACCTAGTATCCTATTACCAATAATATAGTGATACATAGTTTGAGACTCATAGATCTTGAGTTTTCCAACTCTTTCACTCATAGTGTTGATGCTAGTCAACCCACTATGGACCATAGCTTTGATACCTCATTTCCCATGACCACCCTACCCACAACCAATGTGAGTGATGTTGACACAATGGTTGTGAATGTCCCTCAAGAAGAACTAAAACAAATGGATGAAGATTTAGAGAAGTTGCAAAACTTTGTGAGTTCTGAATACATTGTTGTTACCGCAATTCATGTCATAGATAACATGAGGAAAATACTTGGTAATGAACAAGGAATAGAGATTGTGTGTAGCCTAGTTCACATTATTGATAAACATGTTCCTACAACAACTAGTTGTGCTTAAACTTTGGGGTACACTCAAAGTCAAGGTGGAAATCTAATTCCTCCTACAATTATGACCTCTATTCCTACATACACTAATCCAACTATTACAACAACAAAACAACCCACTAGCAATGTTAATACTACCCTAGGTATTTCCACTGGGAATCCCTTTAGCGCTGTGCATTCAAATCTCATATCTCCTAACCCATCTCTCACAAACGTACAATTCACTTGTCCTCTGAATACATATACACCTCCACCCTATTCACCTCCATCTCACAACATAAACTATGATCACATGCTTAACTAACTCTTGCAAAATGTTTCATACCTCCAACAACAAATTGCCACATTGAACCAAAATCAAAATGGCCAACCTTCACAATATGTCGAAAAAACCCTTTATCCTTGGAGATATTGAGAGCACAAATTCCACAAGGCATAGAGATTCTTAGATTTGAGAAATATGGTGGAAAATGAGACCATAGTAACCATTTCTTAGCATACACAGCCTTATGTAGTGACTTCATTTTTAGGATAAACTCTTGGCTAAACTTTTCCCTGGATCCTTGAAAGACACTACCTTGGAGTGGTTTTGTTTTTTACTAAATAACTCAATTCGTTCATTCAATGAACTTGTTGATGCCTTAACCATTTCCAAGTGCACATGGGTCCCAAGATGACCTTAGTTGATTTAATGCAATGTAAACAAAACAAAGATGAAAATGTCACTAATTTCATAGCATGAAACCAATTGCTTACTCACAAATAAACATTAAGATTCATGATGCTAACCTTCAAAGAATGTTCATTGCAAATTTGCATACCAATATTCAAGCTAAACTTGAGATGCTGAAGTTTACCTCCTTTACACACTTGTGCACGACTCTTCATGATTATCAGAATTCAATTAGTCATCATGAAGCAAAAACTCCTTCTAACCATCCTAAGAAATCTGAAGTTGTGCCCCATAACAATTTCCAACCTTTTAAGAAATAAAATAAGAGATTTTTACAAATAAATACACCTCAAAAAAATCAGCATGCTAACTCCCAAAGGGCTGCCATAAAAATGACAAATCCATATCCATTTAGGGAGAGGAGTAGATAATTTACCCCTTTACCTGATACCCTTCACTCCATCATGTTGCAACTTATAAGTAAGAACTTAGTTACCTTACCTCTCGTTAGAGCCATTGATACTACTAAACCTTTACCTCCAAACATTAACTCAAATGCCTTTTACCATTTTCACCAACAAAATAGACATAATACAGAACAATGTAAGCGTCTTACACATATTGTGCAAGACCTCATTGATTCTAATCACATCCAGATTGGTGGTATTAATGATCAAGGAAATAAGTCTATTGCCCCACCCAACAAAAAATTGCAAATCTTTACCAGCCCAATGCCAAATCATAATCTCTTTTGTGAAAGCTAATGATGTCAAGAATGATGTGATGAATGTTGACAAACTTAAAGATACAAATAATGACAATATAAATGAAAATGGAGGAGACTTAGAACGTGTGGTCAACTTCATTGATGTTCAATCTTGTAAGGGCCAAACCATAATACCCCTTAACATTTCTTTCTCACATAATGACATAATTAGACATGCACCTGATGGTCCTCTTTACATCGTCGGAAGAATCAATGACAAGCCTACTAATGGGATATTACTTGATCCTGTGTGTAGAGAACGTGATCACTGAGGAATTCTTGTCTATGCATGAACTTTATAAAGATTCTTATGAACAACCGAAAGCATGGATCAAAATGCATAATGGTTTTCTTGCCCTACGATAGGTTTGATCACTCTTCCTTGAAAAGTTGGACCAAAACAATTGAATGCCTCATTCTCCATCATCCCGTCGTCGAACCAATTTTGTGTGAAGCTTGGTTACCCATGGCTACACTCTATGGATTTTGTTCCATCGGTGGTACACAAATGCTTAAAGTTTCCATTTGGCAATGAGATCTTTATTGTGCATCATAATGGCTTTAATCCTTTGTCTTCTCATGGGAATTTATCATTGGATTTCTTTTAGCCCGAACCTATGGAACCTATTAAGCCTTGTGAGGACTTCTTTTTCAATCTTATCAAAAGTTTAAGGCAAAGCACATAGCAAAATTATCCCTTAGTAACATGCCTTAACCCATGATTGAGCCTCCTATCATTGATGAAACCATGATTGAACCCAAAGCCTTTCCAAGTAACCAAGATCAATCCATGACAAATCCTTCACCTATCTCCTATAAAAGGCCAAGAGATAAACCAAATAAGTCTTGTTGTGCCTCCTACGATCAAACAAGTTTACATTGTTAAAGAGAAAGTCGTTGAACAACCTCTCATGGTTCCTTCCATTCTTCCCTTGCGGAAAGAAAATAGTCCTATGGTTGATAAACCCGCTCCTACGCAATCACAACTCGAAATTCATACAAAGAAAAATAGAAATGCAAAAGAGCGTAGGCATAGATGTCATGCTATTGTGGATGTATATATGTTATGAATGCTTCTTTGTGTGGATTCATATGGTAGGATGCACCCAAATCTATCAACCAAGAGTGATCGTAATTCACATTAGCAAAAATAATAAAAGCATCAATACCTTCATCATTAGAGGATTTATCTATTCAAGAATCATCATTATTTTTCTTCTTATTCTGACAATCCTTTTTTGAAATGCCCATGTTTTCCAAAATTCCAACACCTCAAACTACACTTACCAAGTGTCTTAGACTTATCCTTAACACCTTTTTATTTGTTTGTGCTCCCTCTTTAGATCTACCCTAGACATGCAATACATCTTTGGACCCTTCTGAAGACTTTCACCTTGTTTCCTTTGTAAGCAAGATGGCAACAAGAGGATTCAATTTTGGATCATCTAACAAAGAACCACTAATAGCAGGGATTAGATTATCTCAAGGCTCAAGAAATGAACATAACAATATAAATTATCCTCCTCCTCTATCTTCACATTAATAGACTACAACTGACCCAAGGTTAGATTAAACACATTTAAATGTTCTCCAACCGAGCCCCCATCTTTCATTTTAAGAGAACAAAATTTCTTTTTTAGAAATAACTTATTAATGAGACTATTTATTCAATGTATCTCTTATTATGTTCCATAATTTATATATAGTAGTTTTATTAGAAATATTCAATAAAATAGAATTAAACACAAAAATATGATATCGTAGGATTTTTAATCAACTTTTACCCGTTCTTCATCTGGAATCTTTACCAATTTAGTTTCACTCTTCACAACAATCCATTGATCTCTTTCTTTCAAGAGACAATTTGTCTTTAGCTTTCAAATCTCAAATCCTATCTATTGAGCTTTTCTATGTCCAATTGAGATGAACTAGTCATGACCTCTATCACCCAAAACATGAAAGTTCAAGAAAACAAAACACTCCTACTACAAGTAAAAGCTTTGTCAAGCACCTTAAAGGGGCACCCCTCACTAATCAAGCCAGCCATGGCTTTGATACCAAATATTGAAATAAATTGTAGCTATACAATGAGATATGTTGATCTTAATGTAACCAAATTCCACCATAAAATAGATGTAGTCCATAATATGAAGATTTACGTGGAGAAACTCTTCAAAGAAAAAACTCCACACTCAAAGAGACCCAAGCCTATAATAATGATAAAATAAGTTACAATACATTAGCTTATCCCTTTAAACTTCAATTATACTCAAATGACTTGCAAAACAACCATATCCTACTACCATCTCAAGGCACCAATATATAAGAGAGATGAATACAAGATACCATAATCACACACACCCAAAACTAGGTGTGCAAATCCTCATATCTCACACCTCACCAAAATGATCAACTTACCATGAATAGTAACTTCTCTTACACGTCTTATATCTACCCATGTCATAAACATCATAGGTTTTTTCATAATGGTCACGTAAGTAGTAATCCAATATATCCTCCTTGGAAGCTCTAATTCAAATAACTTTAAATGGATTATAGCACTAATTCATTAGTGTGTTATTAAAAAAATTAGATAGGATTCGTGCTATTTTAACACCCATAATGCCTAACTACTATATCAACGTTTATGAACTTTGTGACCAAGAACCTTGTCCATGAGCTGCACAAGGAGGAACTAAAAAGTAACTGCATGTAGCGTGATACCAGCTACTGTATCATGGCTTTAGCATGGTAAAAGAGCTCTTGTTAAGAGTTTATTTCCCTAAGCAAAAAGAGGCAAATCTAAACATAATATTACAAATCAAAATCAGACCTGCAGCATGGACATGTCCACCTCAAGAAGACCTTATGAGCACGTCTATTATTACAAGAAATCTGATTATTGATTTAGCTTCAAAAAATCTCCATCTTTAAGGTATATTTTCTAAGTGACCCATACGAATTAAATATCCAGAAAATTCAATACAGTGCTCCAAAAAATCCAATTATTCTCAACTAAACTGTTCCAGTTAACTCAATAGTAGGTCAACATCCAGTATTAGCAAAACTTAATACAAAGAAAATCAGCACCTGTCCTGAAATAATTGAGAAATTTGGGAAATTGACATCCGGTATTAGCAAAACTTAATACAAAGAAAATCAGCACCTGTCCTGAAAATTGTTATTTGGGAAATTTGGGAAATTGACATGTCAGTATTGGGTATTGCAATATTTTGGAAACATATTTGTTTGAGTTTGTTATTGGAAGTTTGCATTTTATTCTAATTTTTTAATATTTTCAATAAAAAATGGATCTAGACAAAAGAATTGTGACTACTCGAGCCTTTTAGAAATTTATAACCCATTCTGGTAAATACCAGTAAACGTTAACTTGATACTCACATTCTCCCAAGTGTTCCAAACAAATATGTCTGAAATTATATTGGCTACTTCACTTCTAAAAGAAGAGTTTGCAGTTCTACATGTAAACTAATGACACAACTGCTTTGTTAACGAATTTAGATTACCTTGAATAATTAGACAAGAGACACTCCTCTCTAATGTTAGCTTCAACCCTCCAAAAATGGACTGGAACTTGTCCTCTTTGGAATCACATTGGACAAATAGGAAAGTAGGATGTCATCTGATTCATTTCCCAAATAGTCGTTTAGTCCTGCTGAACTCCTAAAAACACAATTGATATGAATCCACCAAAACTTGGGGAATAGAGTTACCCTTGTTTGGAGTTGTTTTTGAAATCAAGCACAATACCATCCTCCATTAAAGAGTGAAAGTAGTTTCAATAACACACAGATACAACTTTCACCAGAGTTTGCTCAAATTCTCCTTCCCTTTCCTACGAAAGCTTCGTAATAAGTAAATGAGCCATTTAACTGCCCTGACCACGCCCTTCCCAGAATCGCTGATCATGCATAAAATTCGTTCTATTTGAATATATCCAAATTGATCTTAGAATGAATTTTCACAACAGCTTGCAAATGCATTTTCCCTGAACTCGAGATGAATCTCCAAAACAGTTTATCCATCACACTGAATTAAATAGTTGTTACCTTCTCTTGTTGACTAAAGAACATTTGGGTTAATTTGAAGATTAGCAGCTGCTATCAACTAGCTTCTCTGGTAAAAGAGCATTGCATTAAATAAAATTTACAGTTAACTGATTAGCTAGTCATTTTAGATATTCTAGATAAACATCTATACCCACAATAAGTCAAAATCCTGTCATGTAGACTGCTCTAGAAGAGCTCTTGGAAACTATAGTTTCTAACAAAACTTAATGATGCAGAAGCATCCAAGGTGAAATGACAATCCTGTGTTACCAAAAATATTGTTATTTTAATTGGTTTATTTTCAATAAGGCCTAAGGTGCGTGGGAAGTAAATATTTTAATTTGTAACATTATAATTTTCTGTTCTGGTGATTTGAATAGATAATTTTTGAAGGAATTATGCTTTGATAAATGTTTTTAAAGCATCTCCAAAGGGAATATGATTCTTGGGCACTCATTTCCAAGAGGGGACCACTTTTCTTACATGTTCTTGCATGATCATTTGCATGCCTTGCATGTATTTGCATGTTGGCCATAAGCTTTGCATGTTGTTGCATGTCTAGGTCATAATTGTCAAACTCAGTCTTAGTAAAATGGTCATAACTTTCTCATACGGTAACGAAATTAAAAATTTCAATATGATCTGGGAAGCTGGAAACAAGGCGCACCAAACCTAAAAACCGTTTTAGAAAATTCTGACGAATGATAGAACATTGATAAGTAGAAAGTGATGGGTTTTTTTTTATAGTTTAGTGGAGGTTGATTTGAGAAACCAATAGTGGTTTCTTCTCACAAAATTTTATATATCGAGGCCTTTTTCATTTGAGAAGTTGGCTTTGGAGGAGTTGTAGGTTTACATAACCAGATGTTGCTAGATTCAGCATAGGATTGAAGACTCCAAGTGTTGCAGATTTTTATATGTAGAAAACCCATGTTATAAGGAAGCTTATGAGCTTCCGCATATTGCATAGTTAATGGGAGACACGTCTCCCCCCCTCTGAGATGCGTCTCGGAGATGGAGACGCGTCTCTGGTACCAAAGATGTCTCTAGAGACGCCTCCTGCCGCCTAGACTTCTGCCAGAGTTTCCCAAGTACCCTGTCATCTCCTGTTGCAAAAAATGGTCTCCCACAAAAAAAAAACCTAAAATGTGAACTATGATTATGAAATATGAAGTATGAACTCTTTGACGCAATGATATTTGTGTATTTAAAGTTAATGTTCATTGTTAAACTTTAATACTGCTCTTGTTTTGAAAGTTCAATGTCATCATATTTTCTATAAATTATTATTTTTTTATATTTTTAATTTTTATTTATATTAAAAAAAATGGCGTCTCCAAGTACTCCCATCTCCTATTTTCAAAAAAAAGTCGTACTGATACCGGTACCAATCTCCCATACGTACCAGTACCAGTCCCGCGACAAGTATGGCATATTGTAATCCCAACTCATATTTGTTGCAATAAAATATAGTGTTTTCCTTCTTACATATGTTGTGCTATTTTGAGTTGTGTTATGAGTTTTCAAATTTGTAAGGAGAGTTTATTTCATCAGTGGTATCAAAGTAGGAGTTCCTGAGTGTGCAGACAGAGTGCTGAACATGAGGCAGTTTGCACTAGGACCTAATGGTGGAGTGTGTGTGTGTGGTGTGTAGACCGATCACCGAATGTGAGGTAGTCTATACCTAAGAAGTTGAAGATTGAGAGTGTGTGGAAAGTGTTTGACAAAATGCCAAAGAAGAAAGGCAAGAATTTTGTCATAGTTGTGTATGCAAGTCAATCTATACCTAAGAAGTTGAAGATTGAGAGTGTGTGGAAAGTGTTTGACAAAATGCCAAAGAAGAAAGGCAAGAATTTTGTCATAGTTGTGTATGCAGGTGAACAAGAAAGAAAAAATATTGCAGAAGTATGCTTTGAGGAAGGCATAAAGAAATAAAGTGAGAAGGAAGAGAAAAGTGGAGCAAATATTAAAGAAGTTGCAATAGCAACAAAAGAGTTGAGTGCAATGGAGAACATTGAAGAAGAGGACACTGAAGTTGAAGTAGTAAAAGATGGGGTAAAACTTGCATCTTGTGAGTTGATTGGTGATTCCAATTTTCTTATGAATTATGTGAATGAAATGAGTGAATATGAGGAAGCTAAAAGTTTTGTTGCAGCAGTAAGAAAGAAGGAATAGATAGGAAGTTTCTGAGTAGGGTGAAGAAGAGGAAACATGTGGATAAGGAAGAAGGATGGATGAAGAACAAGCACATGATCTACAAATGTTTATGAGTTCAACTCATGAAACATTTCAAATTACCATGGGTGTTTGATCCAAAAGCATCCAAGGTGAAATGACAATCCTATGTCACCAAAAATATTGTTATTTTAATTTCTTTATTTTTAATAAAGGCTAAGGTGTGTGGGAACTAAATATTTTAATTTGCAACCTTATAATTTTCCCTTGTGGTGATTTGAAGAGGTAATTTTTAAAGGAATTATGCTTTGATAAATGTTTCTAAAGCATCTCCAAAGGGAATATGATTCTTGGGCACTCATTTCCAAGAGGGGACCACTTTTCTTACATGTTCTTGCATGATCATTTGCATGCCTTGCATGTATTTGCATGTTGGCCATAAGCTTTGCATGTTGTTGCATGTCTAGATCATAATTGTCAAACTCAGTCTCAGTAAAATGGTCATAACTTTCTCATACGGTAGCGAAATTAAGAATTTCAATGTGATCTAGAAAGCTAGAAACAAGGCGCACCAAACCTAGAAACCATTTTAGAAAATTCTGACGAATGATAGAACATTGATAGGCAGAAAGTGATGGGTTTTTTTTTTTATGGTTTAGTGGAGGTTGATTTGATAAACCAATAGTGGTTTCTTCTCACAAAATTTTATATATCGAGGCCTTTTTCATTTGAGAAGTTGGCTTTGGAGGAGTTGTAGGTTTACATAACCAGATGCTGCTAGATTCAGCATAGGATTGAAGACTCCAAGTGTTAAAGATTTTTATATGTAGAAAGCTCATGTTATAAAGGAGCTTATGAGTTTCCGCATATTGTAATCCCAATTTATATTTACTACAATAAAATATAGTGTTTTTCTTCTTGCATATGTTGTGCTATTTTGAGTTGTGTTATGAGTTTTCAGATTTGTAAAGGGATTTTATTTCATCTCTTAATCCCTGTAAGGTCTTCTGCTAAGATTACTTAGAAATTATACCTTTAATACATTTAACTTTTTAGAGATTAGAATGTATTGTTTCTACTTTACACTTGTTAGATATGATACTTAAGTCTTTTTTAGGCCAATGCAATGTATTGCATAGCCACTTTATGTAATAGAAATAGTGTACCCCGGGGTCTCGAGCGTTCTCGAAACGGAGACGTCCCCGGGACATGGGGACGGCGTTCCCAAGTCCCCAGTGGTGCCACCAATTTTGCCACTTGCCGTTGGGGACGTAGGGACGTCCCGATGTTCCCAGGATGTTGAGGGGGACGCCTATGCTTCCCTCAAGTGTCCCGGGGACGCCCAAGTGTCCCCCGCGTCGGCAACTTCAAGCACATGTTTTAAAAAAAATAACACATTTTTTTATTATTTCTTTGGTTCTATTGATATCATGCTACTCATTGTAATCATCTTTATGATCAGATATTTTTGATATCATGTAATAGAAATCTTCCATTTGCCAATTTGACAATTTAAAATTTTATGTAGTATTGAGTATTCTAATTTCTAATTAGTAATTTGATATTGAAAACTTCAATGTTAAATGTTCAAGTATTTACTATTTAGTATTTCAATTGGGCATTTGCAATTTTGCTATTTTACTTCTTAATAGTCTTATACATCTTTTCATAACTAGCATTTTAAGCACCATATGTATAGTATATAGTATATACACCCCTGCCGCCCACTCCCCCCACTGTCGCCACCACCGCCGTCGTCCCCCCGCCGTCCCCAAATTGAGGCCCCTTTGTCCCCCCGTCCCCGACGGTGGTGTAACTATGAATAGAAATCATGTTCTTTTCTATGAAACTTTATGTTTCCACATTTCTGGTGTGACTAGATTCAATATGTACAACAAAATGAAATGCAATATGATAATATGAGGAACTTTTATGCAGGAATGAAAAATTATTATTTGTCTGAACCCATTTTACCTAGAGAAATACTGCAGAGCTAGTAATGCCATGATGTTGATTCCAAAATTGAGCTCACAACTAGATATGTTGGAAAATTATGCTGTCATGGATATATCAGAATGTCCAATTTCTTTAAGAACTACAACGAGTTGTGCTTCACAATCAGAAGTTTGGAAATAATGTTTTTGTTGCTAGTACAAAAATTCCCCATTCTTTAAAATCCATTAGGAGACTAGTCATGATTATATGTCAATTTCCAGTATAATGTTTTATCGGGTACACTCAACAATCTCCATTTACTAGTAATTTTGGTCCATAGTTCTGTGCTTCTGTTTATATACTTTAGAACCAAGTCATGAATAACTGCAATTGCTTATTGTTTCTCTCAATTTAATCTCCATTCCAATCTAGATTTATTAGTTTTTAAGGTAGCTCTTGCCAAAGAAAATTATGATCATTAGTTGGGAATTTGGAATCTCTGTTGGCTTTCTTGTTTTATTGCTTACAAAGCAATCTACCACCTTTGTCTCATTTGAGGATACAATTTGTGCTGTGCAGTTCTTCTCCAAAGGAAAACTCCCCCCCCAAACAAAAAGTTTTGAGCTGTATCACACCTTACCAGTCTTTGCCACCCACAATATTGAAAATTTGTGCATTTGATCATCTATTTTGTGAATTCTGCAATCGCTTAAAGAACAAAAAATAGTAGCTGGTCTCCATGCAACCTCTTGAGATGCCCAGCAAGTTAGGAATGGTAAAAAAAAACCTAAAGTTCCAAATATAACTACTTTTAACAGTGACTTGTTTTGCTAAATGCTAGATTTGGATTTTGAGCTGGTGAGACTAGGGCTCAAACAATACCCAACATTCATTCGGACACCAGAGTTAAATCGCAGTGATGGGGTTTCCACATAATTGCTGTTTCACAAGCATTTTCAGTGACCCAGAGATTATACCTGATTGGAGGAGACTCGTGAGTGCCACCTTTCCTTAAAAATGATAAAACCCCAATGCCTCACTTCTGCAAACCCAAAAGCAGACTTGGCCCAACCCATTCACAGATCAGACCAAAAGACATGATGTTCTTTTCAAGGGTCAGTAAGGCAGTATAAATTCAAGTCACCTGTGGTGCTACTCCTGTTCTTCCCAATCTCAAAGGGTAGCAATAAGGAGGCAATGCCACAGTTAAGAAGTTAGCTGCAGCAACAAAGTAGCTCTCATTTTGTGCAAGCAATTCCCCAGCCAGTTGGACAAACATAATCCACTAAAAACCCTACCGAAGGCTATTGAGACCAAATACACCTCTTTGACACATATTTCATTGGACCAAAAACCTTGCAGAAATTGGCTCTTCCAAGATTGACTGTGCAAGGAGAAGAACATCAAAGAACCAGTGAAAAAGGGAATAACTGAAATCTCCACAATGAAGAGGGTGTCAGGACTCCATCACACCCTCTGTAGCCCTAGAAGATCATCCATGGCGGACTCCCAGGGAATGTCAAATTAGTATATCAAATGAGATCCATGGTTGAGCTACAGGTGGATTTGGGTTGATGAACATGGGTCACTCTCCACACTTCTGGCTCTGCAAAACCAAGGGGGGCTTCCTTGAGATCCTACAAGACAATTAAAGAGAAATATGAAAAACAAGGTCACACAGCTTCACTACACCCTGTGCATGAGGATAACCCTATTATTTGTCAATAATTACCCATAGCTTTAAAGAGAAATATGAAAAACAAGGTCACACAGCTTCACTACACCCTGTGCATGAGGATAACCCTATTATTTGTCAATAATTACCCATAGCTTACTAGACTTGCAGACCTAGGATCTCAAAAACAGCAGATGGAACACTGAGAAGATGCAAGGTTTAATTCTAATAATATTCTCTTGGATGGCACTATACAGACTCATCAAATGCAGTCTCCCTGGAATACCTTGATGTTTGGTTGGTGAAAAAGAGGATCTAGACTAAATGACTAATCTAAAACAATCTTTCCACCCAAACATTAGAACACAAAACCAACCAAGGGGTTGTTCTTGGCTATTGTCCCCACGAAAGAGCCAAGCTGGTTGGTGGGTTTAAGTTCTTTTGTCGTAAGCGCAAGGATTGATGGGTGATACAACGAACTACATTAGCAATGATTAAAATTTGAGCAAATTAACTGAGTGTAGACACTATAGGGCAGATGATCAGAGACCAAAAGCAGATTTGGAAAGGCAACATAGAGAGGAAATTGGAACAGAAGATTAGAGCATACTGTCAGGGATGCCAGTGTGCTGCATGAACGCCAACGTGCTGCGCTGTAGTCTGAAAGGTGCAGAAAATTAAGATTGTTTGTTTGTACAAAAACTTGACACTGTTTGTGTACCTGCGACAGAAAAGAATTGGAAATCAACATGTGAATATACCTGAATAATTAGAATAATCTAATCTATCTATGATAACTAGGAAAGACAAGGGATAGGGTTTTGGGAGTCTCCAAATGCGTTGGAATGTTGAATCTTCCTTCCTCCACAGCAACCTAGACACCTGCAAAATGGGAATAGAGAAAAGGGTTTGGTGGTATATAGGGGCTTGCCTCAGTCAAACTCCATGTTGGTGTTCCCACCTCTACAACAGCAATGATGATGATGATAAAGAGTGCATGCTCGTGGGGGAGCAGAGGCAAAATGAATGATAATGATAATGAACAAATACAAGGATAGATCTTACCATATAAGTGTGAAACCCTTGCTAGATCTATGTCGTCACACAAATCGCACGCAAGGAGAAGGAAAGGCTTTCCTTGAGATCTTGCAAGTGTTAGTGCATACCATAATAATAACAATCATGAACAAAGAGCATCAAATAATAATAGCTTCACTAAAATTGCAGATCACAATTATGAATTGTATCTTGTCTATTATATTCTTTGTATCTCTTCCCTATATCTATTTCTGCTGTCAATTTTGTTGGGCCTCTCTTGTGAGGGAGAGAGAAAGTTACTTATATATGCAACTAAGAATATCTAAATAACCATTTGGGTGAGGCCGACAAGCAAGGTCGCGTCCTTTGGAGAACTAGGCCAATGTTTGAATTCAAACTTTTTTGGCATATACGATCGAGATGCTAGCAAAATTCACTCTCAAATGGCCCAATAACAAAGGACTTAAACAAGTTTTGCCAGAAAGATGATGAAACAGGCACATTACAAACATAGTCATTTCACACACTAAACTAAGTGCCAAACCTAGCATGAAATTGTAAACAACAAAAATTTACGATGCTACACTTGCATTCTAATAGAAACACCCAAACCTAATTCTACAGTTAAAAAAGTTTGCATTTTTTATCAATTTGAGCAGTTGCCTGCTGAAGGCAGTTGCCTAATTCATTAGATATTCTCTTGGATGGCTCTCTATGGATATATCAAATGCAGTCTCCCTGGAACACTTGCATAGTTGCATTCTAAAGGAAACACCTAAGCCTAATTCAACAGCTAAAAATGTTTGCAATTTTTATCAATTTGAACAGTTGCCTCCTGAAGTCAGGTGCCTAATTGACTGGTGACAGAATCAAAGGATCTGTGCAGGGGCATACCGTAAATATTATCTCAGAAATTGAACTGGTTCTAGTTGTGTCTAGGTGATTTTTCACTCCAACTGAGGTAGATGAACCAGATTGTGCCTTACAGATCCCATACTCTAGCTGTATTTTCACACTAAACCACACCCAAAGATAGAAGAAACATTAAATAACAAGAAATTACTTTAGTCATCCACGAATTTATCCACTCCTTAATGTTAGTCTCTGAGGTAGATGAACCAGATTGTGACTTACAGATACCATATTCTAGCTGTATTTTCACACCAAAACACACCCAAAGATAGAAGAAACATCAAATAACAAGAAATTACTTTAGTCATCCATGAATTTATCCACTCCTTAATGTTAGCCTGGAAAGGTTTGATATCTGGTTACAAGAATTTCTCTACCAGGGATATTCTCCTAATAACTAAGACTAATGCAGAACCAAAACGAAATCAGCAATTATGATCCCACAACTGCTAAAACAATCAACTCTCAGAAATATAGAGCTAACCATGGAGAATTTCTTTCTATAGAGAAATTTCCCAATTACAAATCCTTCATGACTTCACAAATAAAACCCTGTACGCAGATTGCTAACCTAGAACTTGCAATATTTGATACCATAGACTATACAAGGGACACCCAATTGCAGAAGAGGCCAAAAGATCCCAGGTCCAAATAAAGAACTCATATTTATAATGGGGGAAGCCATGTAAATTCAACCAGTGAATGACCGTCTTCTGGCCTTACATTTCAAGTATGTGAGTTCCCTGGTCTTGCAACTTCAGTCAATGCGAATTCAATGCTAACTTGGCTCTTGGAATGGCAGAAAAGAAAAAACCCGTGTCCTATCCATGCCCTTATTGATGATTGCAACAGCAAAAACCTGAGAAACATGTTGCTTTGATCATTTTGCAGTACTGCACCAATCTTGTTGCTCACACACCAAGAGAAATATCCAAAGTCACCCAGATATCACCAAACAGAGTTGCCACCATGACTCTATTTATTTCTCTACTGTGCACATGGCTTCTTAGATTGGCCAAATAATGGCATGACCCATCTAACTCAAACTGCAACTCCTTCATATCCCTTAATGCAGATCAAACACACTATCTCCAATGGCAAGAACACCATTTTGCATTGATGCCAGGTGGATCCACAAAATCGTGTCCTGGATTCACTAGACGCAAACAGCACCTGTGGGTGAAAGCACAGAGGAAAAGACAATCCCAGGAGTTCTCAAGGAAATGGCATAAAGATTTTGAACTTCCAGAGAAATTGACAACTGAGATTACCCATGAAGAAATTTGACAACTCAAGATGCACCCACAGAGACACAAACATGTGCTTCTGCTCCCCCAGATGTACTAATGAGTCAGCAGCAATGTCCACACAGCAAAATCCTGGCAAATACATCCAATAAATCAATAATTATCAAGATTTCTCATAACCATTACAAAACAATCCAGAAATATCCAGAAGCTAATGAGATGCGGCCACTTGGAAACTACCGGGCACAGGTTATCTGGAGATCAATGGTATTCAGACCCTCAAAAAAGCTGCAGTGGGCCCCACAATACACTTCAGAAATCTCTTGGAAAAAACTTCGACCTGAACTTGAAATTAATCCAATTACATAAAAACTTGGCATTTGTCCCCTCATTGGAGCAAAAAAGGTGGAAAACAAGCACCAAAATGGTGTGCAGAAAATCCAAATGCAAAACCTACTAGTGAATTGGATTTCATAATATTTTGCACCTGTGCTTTTCAACATCCAGACATCAAAAACTAACTGGGAGCTGCCTAATCATACATAGAAGTTCCTAGGTGGGCAAACCCTGACATGCCATTTGGAGAACATCACCGCCACACATACACCCATGTCACCTCAGGTTTCATTACTGATGGACACCACCTGGAGATAAATTGGATGGTAAAAAGTTTGGGCACAGGTGATATTGAAGGAATTGAATGCCAAAAGAATGTAAATTTGGTGCAAGGCTATTTCAGATGTAATATGATATTAAAATTTAAATCAGAGCATAATACCATTTCAGGTCTGCCTTCATCTTAGAGCAATCAGAACTCAAAACAAGGAAAACCCGGACCCAATATCACAAGAATTTGCATTTGAAACCAATTTCAGAAACAAAATGACATCCGAGCTCCTTTGCAAAATTTAAACTTCTTTTCCCTCCAATGGTTTCCAAGGTGCAAGGGCAGGACATACAGCAAATCTTGTACCACCTCCAAATAACTTCATGCCTTCGAAAATTTAATGGATCCTGTTGCCACTCTAGATGCAAAACCAACTTGAATCTATTTTAAAATATCTATGCATCTGCCTGCTCGAACCTCCCAAACTTGAAACAACAAAGAACTTGGATGTGAACCTGATTTAACTGGATTCCATAACTTCATTGGATCTGTTTTTTTCCTTGGAGCCCAAAGATTTCAACTTGGTTAAAACTTGATGCAATATTCGGCTGGAGGCCAGATGCCAAAGTGTGGCAGCAGTTCACACCACCTCCAGGAATCAACCTATTGCAACAACCTTTTTATTCTAATCAAAAACACTGTCATTAGGAGGCATGTGGCACTACATTAAACTCTGCAACACTAGGTTAGAACTGGGTATACCAATCCACCATGGCAAACAACTAGAAAGTAACCCTAAGGAAAATAAGGAAAAAACCAAATGTGAACCAAAGATTCACTCAAGTTGAATTTCCCACCCAAAAAACACCTTGAAGCATTTAGAGAACAAAAAGGCATCCAATAGGGGTGAGGCCCAAACCAGATCCAAAGAAATATAAACCCTTGTGTATGCTGTCTATTGGGTCCACCCTTTTACTAAAACACTTGGAGCCCACAGTGAAAACAAAACCTAATGCAAATGCTTGATTTAACCACATACTAACATCCTCTTGGGTTCAGATCCCCATCAGAGTAACAAGATAACAAAACCGGGAAAACTTGGTATGAGGCACAAAGGGTGCAAGAAGCTGACACATGGCAGCAGCTCACACCACCTACAAGAATCAACCTAACTTGGAAGAAGTTCCTACTAGATGAACACGCCACTCACTCGCAGCAAACAAACAACATAGTCAAGAAGTTAACACTAAGTTCCTCAATCCTTTGTGGCAAACACTTGCCAAGAGCATCCCTGACAACAATATACCAAAACCTGGATGCAAACTTGTTGATTTAACCAGAATTAAGAGCATCTTTGCATCCATTTTCATCTTGGAGCAATCCCAGCAAAAAAGGAAGCCAAAGTAGTGCAATGTAGAATGAGACTAAAATCATAAGAAAACCAGAGCATTGTACCTTTTTGAGTCTGTCTTCATCTCAGAGCAACCGAAACTCAAACCAAGGAAAACTTGGACCCAAAATCACATCAAACCAGATTTAAAATCATTTCAAGTCCAAACTCCCATTAAAGCAAACAAACTTCAGAACATTTAAAACTTGGTGCAAAACAATCCCAGATCCAATGATATATCCATTCTAACTCACTGAAGCTCTGAAGACAGCGAACCACCAAGAGTACACCACCTAGCAAAATCTGGCACCACCAGAAGGTACAACACAACCTCCTCTATCAAAACCCTTGCACAAAAAATCAGCACCGGGATTATCAGTTCCTTCAAAGCCAGTGATAGTCCTGGTGCTCACTTTTGGAGCATAAGTTGTGGGAATGATTGGCATGTCTTGATCTGTCATTAGATTCCATTACAAAAGGTAGCTGTTGAAGGATTGAAATGAATTTCTGAAAAGATGTCAAGACTAAGCATCCTCTTTGATGGGAGCTGCTATCCTGCATAGGGAGCTCAATATTTCACAAATTTTGTACACGATAAAGGATAGAGGGCCAGAGATTATTGAAAAATATAAGGGTTGGACGACATGGATTGTAGATTTAATTAATCATAATGTGTCCTCTAGACTTGAGAAAGATAGACATTGATCTACAGAATAGTAAAATAGCTTGCACGTCATATTATTATATTGCAGCAAATTGAGGATCGTGTGAGAGCAAAGTTCTGGGGTAAGTAGGATGGCAAGTTTTTGTCTTGAGTGATGAGAAATAACAACCCAATTGGATGCATTAATTATAGATGTAACACGTGAAGATGCATGTATTTGTGTCATAGAGACACATATGACGGAAACAAACCCACTTTTCTTCTTCTGCGCTCTTATGATTCTTCTCATTAAGTGCCCCTGGATGAAGAAGGAAAATCATTGCAGGTAATAAGCATTTTCCCAAGCTCCTAGAAAATTTTACTTGTCTGCTACCTTGATTGGTACCATATCTTGCTCCCTTCATTGCATATGATATGACTAGCCACCATTTTGATTGACCATTGTTAGACATCTGTCAATACACCAATACATCATAGTTCCTTCATACATAGGCAGTTTCCAGAGAAGTCTAACTACAAACTTGAAAACTACTGGGATTGCCAGAGCATTCTTCAATAGAGAAAAGAATATGTATAATATCATGCATCAAAGCTATAATCCATTTCTTCCTAAAGTATCAACCTAGTCACACTGCGCTTTTCTTGTCTGTCTTCAGACTCCTTGTTTTGCTTCATTTTTAAAAAAATCATCTACCATGCTCTACCTTCACATTATTTGGTTTTGTCTTTTGCCAATTTCTCATTATTGGTAGTATTCAAGTGGGTTTGCACAAATAAATGACAAAATCAAAAATATTTCACAAAATTGCCCTCATCACATTGCTTAGCAAGCCATTAAAGAGATGATGATTAATTGTATTGCCTATTTTCATATGCTCCCCGAAACTTCCAAGTTAGTTTTCAACAAATCCCCTTCTCTTCCCTCCTTTTTGCTCGTGCCTCAGCTCCATTGCTCCAATTGAATAATCTCCTCCCTAAGCACCTTGGGTTCAAATTCACTACTTGCACCTTTATTTCCTTTTACATCTAATGCAGGTGTTGAAAGCAAAGCTAAACATGATTGATTTGACATCCTGAAAACTGTGATGGATGATGAAGGATCAATCTCCTCAAAGTTTTATGGTGAACAAAACATGGGGCGAAAAGTCGGGTGCCAGTATAATGAATTATTGAAAATTCCATGTTCATTAGTGGCATTGGCAGCTCAAGCATTGCCCTTTTGATTTAAATGATATCATACCACTAAGACATATTGGTGCAGCATGCTTACTGTTACTCCAGCTTACTAATAAATGCCAAGTTACAGCACTATATATAAGAATAACGGATGCAGAGTTTTGTGACAACTCTGGCCCCATTACATCAGAAACAAACCAAAATACTTGTCTGTATGCAAAGGAAAATACAGACTTCATTTTTCTATAATCATAAGAAATGCATGAATTATGCTGTAACTTAATGGGCAGTGACACAAACATTATCATCTTACAATCTCCAATGCATTTAAAGACATAAAGACTGCATGATTTAGAATTGAACTCATACATAGAAATAAAGTTAATGAGGTAGAAATTTATGGAACTTTTGTTATCGACTTTACAATCAGGTCAACAGAAGCAAGATAATAGTTATTCCAAGCCTTTGCATTCCAAAAACACTGAGTAACGGCAAGCAGTCAACTTACAATACCTCCAGGCATCTGCTCATAAAAAGCATGAAAGGGTAGGAGGCTACAGAGTTAATGACATGCAGTCGACTGATAATAACAATCAAAACTGCACCCCCTTTAGAGTCAATTGAATCCAATGCCTTTCTGTTCATTAATTGTGACAGATTTTGACCAGTTTAACAGAAAGGCTACCGAGCATACATGCTATTTTTACAGCCATAGATTTAATTGTGAGTATGAAACAAAGCACTACATAAGCCAATTTTCTGTTCATTAATGGTGAAAGATTTCGACAATTTTGACAGAAAGGCTACAGAGTATACATGGCTATTTTTGCAGCAATAGATTAGATTGTGAGTATGAAACAGAGCACTGCATAAGCCAATATTAACATAACAGGGGTTCTAGAATCGACTTCAATTTGCACAGAGTATTATGTGCTTTGGCAATTGAAATGTTAACCTTGGTGAAGCGTCATAATCATCAGTGCATGAGCATTAGCCTCTGAGTCAGTAGCCAAATCATAACCCCCTTTACTTCATGAACGCTTCTTTCAAGGGATCCAATCACGTTTGAGCTCAAAAGCTGCCGGTGCTTTCCTGAGAGGTAAATCCTTTCTTCCCATAAGCTTCAAGAGCCGGTCATGATATCTCAAAAGCACACATTTGTCTACTAAGTTATGACCTTCATAAGCCTCCTTGAGAAAAACTGTACTGTGGGCACCCTTATTGGTCATGTAAAAAATGCCATTGTGCCTAACAATGAGAGCCAACAACCTGGAAGGAAGCTTATACTCAACATGAAAAGCATCGAGTTTGTTGGCAGTTAATCTCTTTTCCAATGTAAAGCTCAGGACTTCGTGGAGCACAGCAACAAAACGCTTTTGTGCTGCAGGAGTACTGACATCGGCTGGCGTAGGGAACGTATAAGGAGATGAAAAAGCCATGTTTTGCCATTTCGCCATCTCCTGTAGTTGTCTCGATCGGGGCTTAAAACCGTCAGGATAATTGATTTTAAATGCATAGGGGCCATCAAAATTACCGTCTTCAGGTATGTAAGTTCTTCTGGTCAATGAAATTCCATTGGGATTCGCACCCAATTCTCTTGCAGTAACTGCTAGTGAGGGATCCCATTCCTCTAAAACCAGATGAGCAACTCCATAAATCTCTTCCAACTTGAAAAATTGTGGGTATTTAGGAACTAAAATTTCGGCAAAATCTTCGGGCAAACCCATTTCATATTTAATTTGGTCTATCTTGAATAAAGGAATTCTTCTCTCGTTAGACATCATTAGCAACTTTCTGAGGTTGTTTACAAGTATAGGTTCCATGAGCTCCTTAACAAGTGACTCATCTCTAAGAATATATTTAGCATCATCTGTTAATTCTAAAAGAGGGGGCCTCCTGCTTCCTCCACTAACCTTGAAAATTTTAGGGTAGTTTTGAATGCAGGCCATGAAATTCCATTTTGCAATCAAACCCACTTCTTTCTCGAGGTCTCTGAGGAGGATGGACTCACCTCTTTGTTTAAGCAGGATGTCTTTGAGCTGAAGCACCAGCTTGGGCCTCTTCTGCAGGTCTATTGCATGGTCTAATTCGTGTACTCTGTGATAAAGCCTCTTCTTCGGTCTTTTGTTGGAGGAAATCCACATTTTCTGAATGAGGGAGAACCCAACATTCTCATGGCAAAATACTACATTCTTCAAAATAGTCTCCCTGCCCATTTCAGGCCATTCTCTTAGTGCTAATCTCTGCATATTGTCGCTCTGCATGTAGTTATCAATTTCATGGTGACATTTTCAACTTGAGCAGAAAATCGAATAGAAAATAGATGTTAATCTCCAAGGTTTTGGGATCTCCAAGAATTTAGTAAACCTCCGTTTCCAAAGAAGCCTGGAGTAAAAACCCTACAAATTGAAAAAAATGCTCGAACACATGAAGGCAATGTTCGCTCCTCTTGCACTGTTTTTCATTTACTTAACGAAGGGGGCATCGATAGGTTTCATCATATGAAAATTTTGTCATAGAATCAAAATGGAATTTTATTCTGGGGAAAATATTTTTTTTCATTTTCTAGTTTTTAAATTTTAGGGGTGTTTTGTAAGGTAGGGTTGTAATTTGTTTCTATTGATTTTTTAATGTGGTATTTATGAAAAGGCCTCCACTAAATTTTAGGTAAAATTTTAGACACATTTTTATTTATTTATGATTTTGAGATGTGATATTGTAATTTTTAAATAAATTATGGGATCACTAGCTTCTTCAAAAATTTAGTCTTATGGTTAGTTGCTCTTATAAAATTTGAGGACCACTTAATTGTAAAAAATTACAAAAATTGGTTGACATCAACCACTAAAAAAAATAGGTGGTCTTCCTCTATGGGGCCTTAACCCTAATGTTTGATATGTGGTGTGTACATGTTTTACATTTTTTATGAACATTCTACATCATGTCACATTTAGTAGAGTTCACAACATCCCTAATTGAGGAGTTTAGGGATTAGTGCCTACTTAATCTGAAGGTTTGGGATAATTTTTAAGTTGTTTTTAAGGTGATTTTTTGGTCTAAGGATTTTAGACCCATTGTATTGTAATAGTGCTATGAAGTTTCCTATAGTAATTGCTTATAAATATTCTCATGTGGATTAAGGAAAGCACGTGTGAGAAAATCTTATTAATTGTGAACGATTAAGTTAATACAATAAGTGTGTTATTTTTGTTACATTTTTTTCTTATTTTTTAGGGTAAATAATCTTGTAATATTGTGAATGTGCCATTATTTTCTTTCTATTGCATTTAAGATTATGTTAGTACCACTTCTCATGCATTAGCTTATCAATATTATTTCTCTTCATTTTGTATCAAAGCTAGGATTTAGCTAGTTCTTTGAGAGTAAGAGCATATTGGCTCTATGATAAATAAATAAATAATTAAAAACATAAAACTTGACTAGAAACTTTGTGTAGGTGAATCTCACATGTGAAGAAAAATGATGAACACCTCAAGTTTAAGAGAGATAATTTTAGTGTTCAAAAATTTGAGTTATGAAGCTTGACATCATGCCTGGAATTTGCAGTCACCCCTACCTATCATATGAAAAATTGGTGGCGGTTTGTTCATTTAAATGCCTATCACTTGACGTTTTATGAAAAAATTAAATTGTCAAAAAAATATTTAATTTTTTTTTTAATTGTATTACTATTTTGTTGATTTATTCCTAAGTTGTAAAATTGTAGTGAACACTTAATTTAATATTTAAATAGAATAAATTGACTATAAATTAATTTATTGATGTCATGTCGAATATCATAAATGCATTCATCAATTTGAAACTATTTTATTTTATATTACAAATTGATTTTATTTTACCCGGAGTTGGCTTGGGTTGTGGGTTTGCTCCCCATTGAAAAAAATCAATTATTTAAAAACACATTTAAATATCAATTTCCAAACTACCAATTAATTTAAATGTTAGTGTAATATGGTGGAATACTGCATATTGACATATACATAAAGAGAATTTGGCATTTATATGTTTAATCAATGAGTTGTTTTCTTAGTAGTGGACGGCTTGCTCTTATACTCTACCATCTCTATCTCTCACACTAGTCCTTTTACTTCTAGTTCTTTCTTTGTTTTCATTCATACTCCTAACATGCAAAAGTGTAGCAACTTCATTTAACATGTACTTGAAAACCCCAACCACACGGTTGTTAACTTCGTAAATAAAAATAGGCATTATAAAATTGTAAGCTAGTCAACCACCTCTAAAACACACAAATTTTGAAAAAAATGAAAATTCGTGTTATGTTTTTGATAAAGGAAAAAACAGATTTTGAAGGGACCTGAAACCCTTTAACAAAGAGAGCAAGGCTGCAGAAAAGACAGCATATAGCCAGTGAAAAAGACCAGCTCCAAAACAAGACCATTCAAGATTTACATTTTACACTTTTCTTGTGAGAGCAGAGAATCATGTCGAAAGAAGGCTTAGAGGATTTATCTTTTTTTCCTTTAACTGTGATCCAACCTTCTTCCACTTGCGCCGCCTTACCATGCCAAACCAACTCACTACTTTCATGAAGATGAAAGCCAGCAGCCAGATTATTTGGAGTATCATCTTGAATCCTTTGCACAGATAAAGACTTTTTTGAAGAACCACCAGAAAGGGAAGCTGAAGCACATTCACCTGAAATGGTAGTCTTAGACTCAATGGGGGTTGCCCCAGCGACTCTGCCATTTGAGACGACCAGGGGGGGCATCCCAAGACCCAGTGATTCAGAAGCAACCACCTCTGAAAAACTCTTATTCTGATCAGCTTTCTTCTCAACTGTATAATGTTGTTGAGAGGCACATTTCCACCAAGTAGTTGTCTTTGTTTTTTTCTCAAGTCCACAATGTGCAGCAGCATGTCCAGTATTGAAGCATCGTCTACACCAGAAGGGTATCCCTTCATAATCCAAAGATTGGACCCAAGAGCCTTTAGAAGATTTAAGTAGGACCTCAGTAGGCAACCCTTTTGAAACATTTATTTCAACAAGAATGCAAGCATAGGTTAAAATTAGAAAAGTAATAATTAGTAATAAATCTAAAAATCATAAATTTACTAAGAAGTTTTTAAATTCATATTAAAAATATGTTAAAAGTTAAAAAACAATTATATTCTATTTTGAAAATATTTTCAATTTACTCTTACAATAAATTTTTAAATTCTTATTAAAAATAAATCTTGTGAAAAATATGTTAAAGGTTAAAAAATAATTATATTCTATTTTGAAAAGATTTTGAATTTATTTTACAAAAGTTTCTAAATTCATATTAAAAATAAATCTTGTTAAAAATAAAAATATGTTAAAAGTTAAAAACAATTATATTCTATTTTGAAATGGCTAAAGCATTCTGTTACAGGAAAGAGGTCACGAGGTCTCCCCCAAACCATTATACTAATCACATGAAAAAACAATTTTATTTCTTAATTTCCTCCTCTGCATTATCTAACTAAAAAACTATTGTTTTGTTCCTAATATTCTCCACTGCGACATGCAGATGAGAGAAATTATTTTGTTTTCTCTAACATGTAAGGCTCAAGTTTTAATTATATTTTACCATAGGGGTTTGTGAGAGGCACCTCATAGTGATGATGGCTTCTAGGAGTGAATCTGACAATTCAAGGTTCATCCATAGTAGTAAGAGAATGAGAATCGGTGAAGAAAAAGAAGGGGATATTTTTCAAAGAGATTCAAGTACAAGGAGCCATGGAGAGAGGATGGCAAGGGGAAAGTAATGGATGCAGGGAAGAGAGGTGAAAGTTCATGTACACTTAGAGGACTTCCTATCAATTGGCTTTCCCTTAAGAAAATGAGATTCAGTTGGAATAGGATTATCAGGGCAGTTGAGCCATGGAGAGAGGATGGCTTAAGTCATATTCCAGAGGACATCTTGAACATAATATTTTGTAAACTTCCTCTTCATACTTTGTTCCAATTTCAAATCATTTGTTTTGCTTGGAAAACTATTATTTATAGCTCTGGTCACTTTCACAATCTGTGGGAGCAGAGTAACATGCAAATGTGGCTAGTCATGGATCGTTACAAAGAAATAAGTGGGTCTTCTAATGGGCTTGCACTCTTTGATGTCAGTACAAGGCTAAGATTCAAAAAAATGTTTAATCAAGAGTGGAAATGCAATGAGTCGCAATGGTTTCTCAAATCTGGAGATGGAGGACTCTCGGTTTATAGTTGTAAGAGAAATGGAACCCTTCGAGTGATGAATCCATTGGAAATTCAATTCCATAGTCTTGAAGATGCAAGGGTAACCAAAAAAAGTAGGATTTCCTTCTACATGAAAAGGTATCATGATGATGTGGTTGTGCGTGAGTTATCAAATAATTGTTATTATTGGATGTCTTTATCTTCTAAGAAAAAAGTATTTTGTTGTTTTGATTTATAGATCTACAAAACAAAGATGGGAAATTAGAGACATTCACTTGGGTGAAAGAGTGAAAGGAAGTATGACAATTAGCTTTTTTCCAAGCATTTTAGTGCAAAATAAAAAAAATCTATTGTTTTTCTAAAAATGGGGTATATGTGGGTATGCATGATCTGAATGGAGATTGCAATAGCAAGTTTCTTTATACTTTGGGTTTGATAGGTGTAATGGACCAGACCTTGGGAATTTTTATGTACATGGGGAGAATGATAATGGTTTGTAAAATTAAACCAATTACACATGCTTTATTTTTTTTATAAGTTTGATGAGCTTGCCTTGCATTAGAGATCTAAATATGAAGTTGTTGTACTGCCCATTTCTTTGTCTCCTAGAGAAGTTTGTGTTGGGGGGGATTATATCTGGGTGATTCAGAAAAGAGAGGGCTATGTCAACCATATAATTTCAATAGATATAGATATTGGGGAGTTGAATGTATGGCCACAAGTTCACTTGTTTATGTTCAATGTGAGGAATTGTCTATCAATGCCTCTAAGCTTTCGCCCATGCACTTAGATCTCATTTTCATGGTTGTTTAGGGTTCCTTGATTGTATTTCCATTCAATGATATCAAATTTCCACAATTCATATCATTTAATTACAACAATTTTTGGATTAGATTGTGTAAGAATGTTTTGCATCAACATTTCGGTGATCTATCATTATAATGTGTTTCCATTTTCCTTTGCCCTATTTAGTTATCTATGGGCACCAGTATTTTTATTTTTTATTTTTTTTCAGAACCACAATGAAATCTACGTGTTGCTCCATCAATAAAGGATCCTAAATTATCTTTAAAAATGGTTGTATTAGTCCAGATTGTAATAGAATTTATTTGGAAAATAACATGCAAATCAACCAAAATCTTGCCAATTAAGATAATCATTACATGTAAATAGCAATCAGTTGAGCATTAAAAAATAATAAATTTAGTACAGTTAAACATTAGTTTTTTTAATGATCAAATAGTTGTGTTGAAATAATAAATTATTAGTTGGGTGTTAGAATTGACCACCCCTTTAAATTCATCTATCTAAAACCATAAATTATTTGTAAAAGCCAAATAAAATTTCAACATGTTCATCAATAAAACACAAATGTTGTATCTTGAAAAATATCAAAGCTACCAAAAATAAATGCTAATTTTTTTTATAATTTAATACTTAAATCCATCTATCTAAAAACATAAATTATTTGTAAAAGCCAAATAAAATTTCAAAATGCTCACAATAAAACATAAATGCATTATCTTGAAAAAAATCAAAGCTCACAAATAAATGTTGTTGAAAAAACTAAAAATTCTTGTTATGTTATTATTCATATGAATATCCTATATATATTAAAAATATATAAAATTATAAAATATTGATAATTAAAAATAAATGTAAAAATCTTAAATTTACTTTATTCTAAATTCATATAAAAAGTAAATCTTGTTAAAATATTCAAAAAGTTAAAAAACAATTATATTCTATTTTGAAAAGATTTTGAATTAATATATATTTTTATAATAAATATTATAAATCATATATATTAATATAAAACAATGATAATTATTAGTAAAAATGTCAAAATCTTAAATTTATTGTTAAAAATATTTAAAAAATTAGAAAGAACTATATTTAATATAAAGCAATGATAACTGAAATTAGAAAGAATTATTCCATCTTTGAAAAGATTCTAAACTTATATATAATATAATAAATTAATTTTTACAATTTAATAATAATTTTAAGTGGCATATTTACTGTTATATAAAAATATAGCAAGTCAAATAATACGGTCTAATAAATTTTTAAGTTGTAATAACGGTCTAAAATGCAAAAAACAGACACATAGACCATCAAATTAGAGGTCTGCTTGACTTGGAAGATCTTGTGGACACATATCAATGAGTTATTATGTCAAGAAAGGAGCTTTTCTAAGTGTGACAAAAAAAGATTAAATGAAGATGGATAGGAAGGTGAGAAGTTTAACTTAGTTGTTATTTCATATTTGATATTGTGAATGTCTTGGGAGAAGCTAGCTCTAAGAAAGTTCTATGACATAAAATAGGATCTTTATATCAAACAATATCCCTAGTAAAAAATCTTTGAAAGAAGATACATTCTCTTATGAGGGATAATGGTAACTTTAGGACAAAGCATTTGAATGCTTTCAACATTGTGGTAAGTCAATTAGCCTTAATTGATTTGTTAAAATGAGTTGTATTTCTTTATTGTGTACTTTGTTAGATTCATGAGATGATTGTTCTTTAGTCATTAGTAGAACATCTAATTTAATGTTTGAGAGGGCAGTCACGTCCTTGATATTAATGTAAAAAGTGGAAAAATCTTCAGGATTTAATAAAGTTTTCATTGTATGTGAGAGGTGATTCCTAAGAGAAAAATAAAAATATGTCAAGGGATATACAATCAAAGTCAAGAGGTAGATCTAAAAATATATGAAGACCTGTGAAGAAATGTTGGAATTATGGTAAAATTGAGCATTATGAGAATTAGATTAGAATTTAAAAGGTTGACAAAGGCACGCAAAAATGCCCTTTCCATAGAAATAAATACCTCCATTGAAAAATAAGGGATGTATACCTAACATCTTCAAGTAAAACGAGGACCTTCACTAAAGAAGCAAGGGATGTATACACAACATATTCAATTAAAATAAATGTCATTAGAGAAGTAGCCCGAATTTATAAGTGATATCTTCAAGTACACATCATGATGGTGTGCATGGTTAATTGATTTGAGTGCTTCTTTTCATATAACTCCTCACAAGGAGCATTTTTGTGAGTATAAATGTTATAATGGAAATTGTGTCTTGTTCAAAAATAAATCATCATATAAGATCATAAGGTGTGGAAAATTGAAGCAAAATTTTAAATATGGAAGGGTGAGAAACCCTCCTTGGGGTTTTGTATATTATAGGATTGGCTAAGAATTTGACCAAAGTGAATGATGTAAGTGTGTAATTAATATGTAACAGACATAGCTACAAGATGGTTCAAAGAGAAATGGTATGAGTAATAGGTGTTAGCACAAGGATATTGTTTAAGCTTAAGGAAATCACTATTAGTGATAGATATGATAGCTTTATTTCTCCTAAGGTTGGAACACATATGGTGTATGTGGAGAAGACAATGCTTTGGCATGAGAGAAATGATCGTTAATGAGAAAGACATTTACTCTTTGCATGTTGATGGTATGGCTAAATTAATTTTGTAGTTAATATATAGTGATGTGTTTGGAATTGTCCATGTTCTATCACTAGGAAAATATGTGTTTTTTGTTGCTCTGATAGATGGTTTCTCCAAGAAAATATGGGCATGTTTCCTTAAATTGAAATGTGAGGTTTTTCAATAAATTCAAGGTTCTTGTAGAAAACTAGGTAGAGAAGAAGATAAAGACCTGTTGAATATAGATAATGGTGGATATTTGCTATCAAATGAATTTGAATATTTTGTAAATAGTTCAAAATAATTAGGTAAAAGTATAACTCCATATACACCATAGAAAATAGATTTGTAGAAAGAATGCATAGGATGTTAATGGAAACTTCAAGGATTATGCTCAATGTTATAATTTTAGAACATAGATTAATGGTAGAAGTAGTAAATACTAATCAATCAATCACTTACCTCAACTCTTTTTTACAGAAATTCATAAAAGAAAAGGATAACTTAAGGATCCTTGTCTTCAACATTGTAGTTTTTTTTGTTGTGGTGCTTACATACATGTTTAAATGGAAAGAAGAAAAAAGGTGAATTATAATGTAGAGAAGAGTATCTTTATTGGGCCTGTAGTCATGTTATAAAAGGATATAAGATTTGGAATCTAGAAACAAATAAG
Source organism: Sequoia sempervirens (assembly GCA_007258455.2). NCBI lineage: Eukaryota > Viridiplantae > Streptophyta > Pinopsida > Cupressales > Cupressaceae > Sequoia > Sequoia sempervirens. The sequence goes on along the minus strand of VDFB02086081.1, from coordinate 304,530,993 downwards.
ATTGTTTATACTTATAATTTAGTCTATAGAGAGGTTTAAAATACTCAACTATAAGAATAGGCCAAAAAGGAATAGCCAAAAAAGGTGTAGTTTCAAATAAAATAAAGAATCAAATTTATGTATGGATTAATAAAATAAGTTGAAATTAAAGAGAATGGACCTTATACTCCAATCTTGAGAAGATCTACTCAATAAAGAAGGCACCCAAAAAGGTATAGTTGACAATTTTTATTCTACTTTTGTGTATCTTCCATTAATGATAATTTTAGAATTATGATGCAAAAATATTGACACAATCTAATCCAAAAAAATTTAGCAATAATAATCTTAGAATTTTTTAGAGAGGCACTTAATTCAAAGGAAAGTTTAGAAGAACATAGATGAAGAAAAGGAGGCCTTGGAAAAAATAAAGTCATGGAATTTGTTCAAGTTGTTTGCTAGAAGAAAACCCTTTGGTTGTGAATGGATGTTTAAAACTAACATCAATGCATAAGTAAAAGTAGAAAAGTACAAAATGTTGGTAGTTCAATCCATAATATAGTCAAGTAATAGATTCAGATATTGGAACACCTTAAGATTACGTGATCAAATATAGTTATGTTTTTTATACAATTCAATTAAGAAACATTAAAGGAAACATAGGAAATAATACACAAGTCACATGCACATATGAGAAATAATTTTATGTGGATAACCCTTACAAGAAAAACTCACTAGAAAAAGAATATTTATAATTATATTATTCAAGAAATTTACATCTAATACAATAGACCTCTTTCACATATACTCTCAATATGTAAAATAACAGTGTACAACCTTCAACTAAGACTTCACGCCTTCAAGATACAACACATCAAACCAACATCCAACTAATCCAACCTTGTATTATCAACAATCAAAAAACCATCTCAAGATCATATCATGACACCAAAATTTCATACATTGCATGAAACATGAATTCTCCATATGGATGATCATCATACATAATAATTTATTCTTGCACATGCTTGGTCAAAATTTGTTGAATTTTATTCACCTAAACTACACACATGTCTACTTGCACTACAACCAAACAATATTCATAGATTATAATAGGATCTGACAAACTCCTAATTGCTTCTAGCTACTTGCAATACCTTTGAGCATCCCCTTGAATATCATCATAGTCCCAATCATTAATGTGTGTACTCCAATAATATTACAATTGCACCTACACTATCATACAAACTCTAATGATATACTTATACAAATTATGTAGTTGTAAGTTCTCCTCCAAATGACTTGTGATTGGGAACATAGAAACACCAATCTTAAAAAAATCTCCATTCTAAACCACAACATCTAAAACTCACTACAAATTATCACATCCCACCACAACTAATTATGTAGTTATTTACTAGTTTGTAATCAAACACCTAAACATGAATTTAGAATAAGTTCACCAACTTCTTTTACAAGAAATATTACAATAAAATATTTATGAGTGAATAGCACATCAAAGTTTTAATAGTTTGTCATGTCTTTTTTTCCCAAATAGCACTTACTATAAATAGTAAGTTTCCACTTTCCAAAAATAGTAAGTCAAAGGTAACGAGACACATTGGGAAATATTATTTATCTAATACTTATACTGTCCTGGTGCAATCTTCCTTCGAACATAATTAATTATTTTGTGGTGCCAACATAGGTGGGGTGTGAGTACTCCAAGATTCAACAGTGTCAGTTAATTTCTAATTTTGAATTAGCATCTATGATAGGCTATAAGAAATATTATGACACATATGAAAACTATTGAATACCCTAAATATGGCATCCACCTTGGAGAATCTTTTTGAGGAATGCGTTAGAATTTGGGTGCCTATTTTGGGCATGAAGCATACAAATATCTAGAAGTTTTTCATTTGCAACTTGACTCTTTGATATTTTCTCGTAGAGCTTTGTGTTTGTGTTTTCTTTAGTGGAGAAAAACCCATTGGAGAATGAATCTTGTGGAAAACTCATGAGTTTTAGGTGGTTGGTGTTAGTGATCCAAATCTGCACTCTAATGCCAAGTTGTGAATGAACTTAGCAAGTTTGGATGTAACATGGGACTGCTTTCAGGTTGTGGGTGTCTTATTCGAAACAAACCTCCAGATTATGGGTTGGCTCCCCTTTTGATGCCACCTAACTAATGATTTTTAGGTAAAGGGTAAGAAATGCATGAAACATGAACATAATTGAAAATACCTAAGGTGATACACCAAAACTAACTAGGACCTAATAACAACCTCTTGCATTCAAATCAATATCATAAAACTCTGCTTACACAACTCACTTTCACATGCATTTCACATAAATATTTTATAAGAAGGTTTCTAAATAGGACTTTAAGAAGGAAACAAAATTCTCACAACTAGCATCACTATTGAATAACACAACTTATAACCTATTAACATGCATTTTTTGTTAAACAGATGCCTAAACATGAGACAAGTTTGCAAGGAAAGATAAATTTCACAAGACAAACTGATCAATCACTAACATCATAACATGAAACATGAAATGAGAAGGTAAAATATGCTATTATATTGATTTGAAGTTACTGTATAATAGTCCATCTGAGTTACAATACTGCTCCATGCTGAAAAATAACTCCAAAAGCTAAAGCTATCACTTTGTTGGAAAGAAAGAACTCCCTCCAAAATGCCAAAATGAAGATACTTAAGCAAAACCTGTCAAAACCCCTCACACATGTCCATCTAAAAGGTTCTGGTTGGATGCAACAATGAGGCCAAAAAAGAACCTTCTAAAATCACTCCAAACAGTCCAAGGTCAAGCCAAGACCATAGCCATCCAAAAAGTGCAACAAAATAGCCTCCAAAATAGCACGTGTTTCTCCAAAACAATCAAATGCTCCACTCACACACTCTCCTCATGTCTACAAGTCATCATTTTGTCTCTCGGCCTTGACCCACTCACACCACTTAATCAAGTTATTTTACATTTTAAAGCAAAATACAAGAGGGCCCCACCACCTCTTTGAATTACATTACATTTGCATTAAAAAGACATAATAAAAGTGATTTCCAAATCACTTAAATGATATCTTTATATTTTGAAATAAGATGAAAAATATAATGAAATATCAAAATGCTTTCAAAAACATTATACAAGGTCAAAAAACCTCCAAGGCACTTGATCATTTCCACTTACCTCATTCTGCATTTCAAGGCCACACATGGTCAACATTCTGATTTTTCAAAGGCAAAAACAAAGGCCCAAATTCGACCTTTATGGTCATGAAGGGCTTCCACACTTCACAGAAGGCATATTTGAAATTCTTCAAGGCATCATGATATTTCAAAGGGCAGGACATATTTCACATGTCTCATATTTTGAGGGACTTAACAAATTTTTGACAAGGCAAAAAGACATAAGGCATGAAATGCCTAAGTCATGGCATTCAATCCCCACTTCACAATTAAATGTGTTGCATTTTTTTTTTAAATGGGAAAAATCCCATTGGCCACCAAGTAATAGGGTCAAACCCTAAATAACAAAATGAAAAAACAAGGGCAAAAAGGCCTCATTTCACCATTGAGCATTCTGGACAATGATATGTTGTTGCCATGAGGGTTTCAAGCCTGCATAGAAAATGGTGTTTTTTGGCCGATTCTGATTGGTTTTTGATGAAAAATGCATGGAATCACAGGTAAATGCATTCTTTTGTATCAAAATTGTGTTTTTTCACCTTTTAGGAGCTATTTGGTTTTTCACCTTTTAGGAGCTATTTGAAGGAAAAAATGTCACGGCTTGTAGAGTATTTCTAATCATTTTGTTTCATTTTTCTCCTCTGTTGTTACTCATACCTTTTAGCCACCATGAGGTTACTCTTTGAAGATTAAATGGAAGTTTTTATGTGACAAAAGCTTGCCCAAACAAGAAAATGAGTTGAATAGCTCAGGTGAGTTTTTTACCAGACCCATGTATTGGTTTTCTCTTTTATTTTAGAGAATGAAAACTCGAACCCAAGATCTTCTATTGTCAACATGAAAGAAGAATTAGCTTTTCTATGTTGATTTCAGGAATTTTCTCAAAAATTGGTTACTTTTTTGAAAGATCCTAACTTCTTATGTAAAGAAAAAGCAAACCCTTGTGTCCATGGCTGCGGCCATACAATTTTTTGTGGGTCTCAAGGCACCTTCTAAAGAAAGAAAACACTTTCATTGCATATCTTTTACGAAACTTGCATCCTCATGTAGATTTCATTAGAGATCCAAATTTGCAAACACAAGAATTTTTTCTCCTTTAAGGCCGCAGGTTTTCATTTACTTTCACCTTCTAAATCTTTAAATAATGGATATCTTTGTTTTTTAGTGAAAGAAAGATCCTTCAGGCTACGACTGTGTGAGCTAGGTTCTCCATTTTCATTGACATTTATGTGTGAAAAAGGGAAAAAAAACACTTGTAGAATTTGTGTTTCTCCAGAAAATGACACCCATCTGCATGAATAATAGAAGGAATGTTCCATTATTCTCTGTATTTGAATTCTAACGCAAAAACCCCAAGTGGGTTCATGATTTTTGTGGAGAAAATTGATTTCAATGCCGCAACCATGAAGAATTGATAAAGGTTTTCATATACTTTTGTTTTCCTTCAAACTCCATGATAGCTTCGGGAATGTTTTTGTATTTGCAACTTTGTACACAAACCCAAATGGGTTTTTTATTTAAGAAGAAAACACTCCTTGTTTACATCTATATTTGCATTTTTTGTTAAAAAACCCAAGTGGGTTTTCTATTGTTTCTCCATTTTCCTTTTTCTGCAACTTTTGTGTAAAAACCTCAAGTGGGTTTTCTTACTTTTAGAAGAAAACAATTCCTCAACCTTGGGCCATGAGGAATGAACTAGTGCTTTTGCATTTTTTCATTTTTTTCTTCAAAACAAAATACTACATGATCTAATGCCAATGCACAGTATGTGTATAACTAAAAAGCTCCATACATCTTACAACTTCTTCATAGTTTACCATTTCATTGTATCCTTGTCTATGTTTTGCTTAAAAGGATCAAAAAAATACCTTTCTCCTCTGATAAACTGGGTGGTCTCCATTTATTGCCTTTGACATTGTGAAAAGTTGGAAGAGACTTCCTTTGGCATTTTTCCATTGTTCACTATGATCATCATTAAAAGGCTACCTTCTACAGATCTACTGGTCCTCTCTATGTGTTAGTGACTGTATCTTCAATCATTGCACTTCTAATGTATGTTGTCTTACAAACATTTCCTCCAAGAATCCATCCAAAAGATAGCTCAACTTACTACAATTTTATGTAAGATGTTGTCTTTAAAATACTAAAAACTGCTTGTTGAAAATGCTACTCACTTAGAAGAAGCTTCAGATTTCAAACTTGAAGGACTATAGGGTATCAAATCAAGTTCTTGGTGAAGCATATTCTCATGATCATGTTGTTTCCTTAAATTCTTGGCTACCAAGGTCATCAAGATTTTCTTCAGATCTTAAGTCCTCTGTGTAGTTAGTCGTGTGTCACCTTGTGATGAATAAATAAGATTCAACACATATTGCTGATAAAACTAATCTCTAAGTTCATTTACTGAACTTTGGAGATGACATCTCCAATCCTTACATTCTATTGAATGTGATGCGTCTCTTCTAAGTATCGTACGATTTCCCTTGCTTGAACAATCTAAGTTTCCACCTTTTAGAATTAAAAACTTTGAGATAGAATGTTGCAGAAGTTCATCAACAAGTGTTGTGACATTTTCCAAGAGAGAAGAGTTGAGATTTTGTTTTAGCTGGATTCAGTTTGGAGTTAAAATTGCACTCCATGTTTAATTCATCCCCTGATAGACATGGCATAGCTCTAGCAAGAATGCTAATATACTTATTAAAAAGGACAATAATGCTATTCCCTGACCTTCTAGCAAGCTATAATGTCCTACTACCACTTCCACCCATTCAACAACAAATTGAAGCCCACTTGCTCTCTCTTTGAAGGATAAGACATGTTTCTTAATTAATTGGAAAAAGTTATATATTTCCTTATGTGCCCACAAAACAAGCTCTGATGTGTATGCAGATGCTTCACCAAATATTTCCACAAAATGTTTAGCAACCAATGAAATGGTAGAAAGTACAACTCGTGCCAAGGTTGTCATATAATGTCTTGGGGAAATGGTACCTAAGATGATGGTATTGCCCCTCCTTTTGGAAATTTCTCTCTTCTACATATGTCATCAATTATCTAGGACTATCACGATAACCTTAATTATTATGCAATCCCTTTCAAAACAGCTACCATAAAAACAACTGTCCCAATTGTGAATGCATGGTGAACTGCTTCTTCTTGCTTCCAGCTATTGAGATATTTTCATTGTTGTTGTCCTACTATGAGATGTATCATGATTTTTTGTTGTCCTAATTGTGCCCTAATCGTCATGGTTTCAACTATAGCTTCTTTCCTTTTGATGAGGTGCAACAATTAAACACTGTCTCCTCACCTTAAATCTAGTGGGAAGACACATGTCACCTATGTTGGTGACCTGAAAGCTCACCATCCTATGTGATGTGTGGCTGTCTAATAGGGTTAAGGTGAGGGGGACTTGACAATACCTTGGATTGTTCCTTCTTGTTTCCCCATGTGCTTCATGATGATTTCAAGCATGCCTTGATTCCTTCTTTATTATTTAAGAGACACATAATTGAACTTGATGCATCTTTGAAATCAGTTACTTCTTTTTTATAAAATGGATCATGGATCCACTTAAGATGATTGAAAGACATGTCTAGCAAAATGTATCTTCCTTTGACATGATGGCATCCATATGACTGATGCATTATGAAAAGATGAAGTATAAACTCTTGACAACTCAAATTATATGTTGCATCTTTTGAATCTGATAATGAAAGTTGATCAAATGGTGTGATTCCATATTGATTTAATGCATTAATAGCATGCATATGTTTGATCAAGTCCCTCAATTTCCTATTCCTCTTCAAACATCAAAAGGAAACATGTTTAGCTCTACCCTTGTGGGAGCCACATTTACCCCACATGTTGTAATTAACTAAATCAGAACAATAACAAGACTTGTCCTAAATATGCACAAGGAACAAATAGTTAGATAAACACAACATGTCATAGGTGTGTTTGATCACTTCTTTCTTGTTTTTAGGGACACTTATGGTATGTTGCTTGTTTAATGCATCTAGAGATCAGTTTATACATGCATAGGTGAATGTTCATGTAAGGTTTGAGATCCTTTTTGCTTAGAGCATTGCTCTAACATCATTGCTATTTCCAGATGCGGGAATTAGGAACAATGAGGAGCTAGGAGGGACAAGCAGTTCAGATCAGTAGCAGTGCGAAACAATACACCTTGAACCAGTCATTCCCAAGCAATGACTGGTCTCTCTCCTTATATGCACATTTATATTTGCTTACTTATTCATGTATATGATTTTCTTTATTTTCATTGAATAAGTAAAGTTTGTCTCATGGTTTGTGTGAGACAAATATGCACTTTCATGATTATCAATAAAGATTTCCTTTGTAACACATATGGTTCTCTTTCTCATTTGTTGTAATTGCAACATTGGAATAAAATGTAATTTGTTTCTTTGACAATCCCTTTTGTGCATATTGATGACTTAGTCGACTATGGTTTATCTTTTAAAATGTTTAAACAAAAACATCAAAATAATAAACACTAAGTTACCTGATTTCAGCTGAAAGCTAAAAATTAGGTAACATTTTTGGCAACATATGTTATATGTTTGCTTGCTAAACATAAGACCGGTGGCCTGAAGCCTATCCATTGGGAACATGGTCATCTAAAGGCCGACACCACTTGAAAACAGCTTTGTAAGCTGTTGTAACTCACTAAAACAACAAGAGACACTTTGAAAACTATTGAAAACTGAACACTGCAGAATGAAAACTACTTAACTGTGCAAAACAACACTTAAGGAAAACTGAAAATGCATCTAAAATGAAACTACCCTAACCTACTCTAACCAACAAAGAAGATGGTCAAACAAAACCATTGACAAGTTTTGTAAAATTACACCCCTTTTTAATCAACAACTGATGCATTACATGATTATGCACTGCTGAAAGAACATGAAACACATGTAGATATTCAAAAGACTATTGCAATGTTTCATGGAAGATGTAAAGAAACTCACTTACACCTTGATCTCGATCATGCCTATTGTTGTCCTGAACTGGACATGTGAGCCGAATTCGATCACCTTCAGCTGCTACTTCAAAATCAGCTTCTTCTTCAATTACATCCTCATACTTGGGTGCAAGCATGACCTCTGGTACTTCAGTGGCCTCCAACCTGACTAAATATCTAATGGGGAAACCTCTTGAAATGAAAAAGGTTGAACTGCCCTTGTTGGTTGCTTCTCTTCCTTCCTACATTTCGTGGTTGTTCTGCTTCATGGCTTCACCTTGCATAATGATCTACCATGTTGATTCTTCCTGCATGGTTAATGAACAATCATCTTCCACCAAAGTAGCTAATAACTTATCCAAGCTGTCAGCTCTTGGAAGGCTCTTAAAGTTAGCTTGTTTAACCTTAAAATCCACATTATCACTCAAAGAGATGTACTCCAAAACATGCTTTTCTTCTTCAATGAAGGCAAGCAAGTGTTCAAACAGTGAAGTAGCTTCCTGAAACAAACTTTCAGCTAATAAATCAGCTTCAAGCTCTATTGTATAGCAGAAAGGAAGCTCATCAAACCATATAAGACATTGCAAACCAGGCTCATGAGAAGTTTCTTGTTCAAACTTGTGAACCTACTGTTGAATTTCTGCATGAGTGCCAAACTCCTCTACCATATCTGATTCCTTGTCATCCAATTTTGAACAAAAATGTTCAATTATATCAGTGTACACTTCTTCATAAATCTCAACATCAACTTTCTCATGCATAACATGTTAAAAAATATCAAATATGGTTGTACACTGCTCCTCTCCAACAACCACTTTCACTTTCGCCTCTTGTTGTCTTGTTGGAACATTTTCACCATTTTTGACAACAACATGAGGATCATTAGCTAAAACATTGCAAAAAACATTTTGAGAAATCTTCTCCTGTTCAGCCTTTTGCAGCTGTAGCCTGTATTCCTCCATAGCTAAATGCATAAAGTTCACACTCCTAGTCTCCTCCATGTTGAGTGAGTTGTGCAGGCCAAGGGTCTGCTCTTCTTTTTCTTTCTGGATGTTAGAGCATGGTTCCAATTGAATGATATATGGAGGAACCTTACAGGGTGGAGTAGATGGATCTTTCCAACTTGAAAACCTATGGGTAGAAGGCTTGTTGGTAGGGTCGCTCAATGGCTCAATAGGTTCTTCTTGTCTAAAGCTAGGGAACTTGTACTTAGGAACCTCTTCACTCACATGATGATTCAACATTATAGGAGGAATTGAGTTGACACTAGGAAAGGAAGGGGTTGCCTGAGCTTCATACCCTTGTTGGCATTCCTCCACAGTCATCTACTTTTCTAGACATTCCTCATGTTGTCTCCTTTGAATCTCCATTTCCTACTCTTGAATGTATGCCTAGTAGGCTAATTCCTCTTGATGCATGTCAACCTCCTGTTGCTGCATTTGATACTCTCGTTCTTTATTGATCTCATCCAATTGCCTATAGAAGCCTAGCAATATATTGTCAATATTGCTAATCCCCATATCATTAGCATTTTGGGGTTGTGAATGAGAATAAGACTACTATTTTGGAACAAGATATCCTCCTTGAGGCTGGTTTTGGGCATATAATGGCCGATATTGAGATTGAGTAGTAGTGGGAGGGCGGGAAACATAATGAGGATGCTAGTAACTTGTTGTCAAAGGGTTATTTGAAATAAAACTAACAAGCTATTCAGTGTAGTATGGCTAGTAAGAGGTCATACATGCATGATTTTCATGGAATGGTGGGTAATTGAAATTTTCATGATATGTTGGGTGATATGACATGTTTCCATGAAATATGGACATGTTTATTCATTCAAAAGTTGGAAAATGAGCAAAAATCAGATTTACTTGAATCTAACCAGCACTTGATCATACTAAAACTAGTTAAACTTCTCGGAGTCGCTAGGTATGTAAAGAAAACACCTCCAAAAGGCTGAGAGTACTACTATACACATCAAATAGTAGCAATAAAATCTGAAATGAATTGAGAAGTAGGTTAGTGATCCAAATCTACACCCTAATGCCAAGCTGTGAATGAACTTAGCAGGTTTGGATGTAACATGGGACTACTTTCAGGTTATGGGTGTCCTATTCGAAAGTAGGCCTCTAGATTATGGGTTGGCTCCCCTTTTTATGCCACCTAACTAATGATTTTTGAGGTAAAGGGTAAGAAATGCATGAAACATGAACATAATTGAAAATAACTAAGGTGATACACCAAAACTAACTAGGACCTAATAACAGCCTCTCGCATTCAAATCAATATCATAAAACTCTGCTTACACAACTCACTTTCACATGCATTTCACATAAATATTTTATAAGGTTTCTAAAAAATACTTTTAGAAGGAAACAAAAGTCTCACAACTAACAACACTATTGACTAACACAACTTTTAACCTGTTAACATGCATTTTCTGCTAAACAGATGCCTAAACATGAGACAAGTTTGCAAGGAAAGATAAATTTCACAAGACAAACTGATCAATCACTAACAACATACCATGAAACATGAAATGTATTACTACTATTAAGTACTCTGTTTTGGTTAATGACTCTCCTTTTGGATTTTTTCATGCTGGAAGAAGAATCAAATAGGGAGATCCCCTTTCTCCCTATTTTTTTATAATGGTGGTGGATGTGCTAAGCAAGAACTTCTCTAATATGTTGTTGGAGGGGTCCATAAAAGGAATTAAGGTTGCTTCCACCCTTGAGCCAACTATGATTCAACAATTTATGGATTATACTTTTCTATTTGGGAAAGCCTTAGTGATGGAAGCCAGGAAATGGAAAAATTGTCTCAACAATTATGCTGCTTGCTCTAGACAATGCATTAACTACAATAAAAACATGATTTACTTCTTCAACAACACTCTTAACTTGCAAAATCAGGTGACTGTTGTTTTGGGCTATCAAAGTCATTCTCTCCCCTTGATTTATCTTGGGCAACCCCAGCTATCAAAGATGTCACTCCTAAATTTTGGAATTCTATCCTTGAAAGGATTCAAAGGAAGCTTGTTGGTGGAAAGGCTCTCTACTTAGCCATGATGGTAAGCTTCAGCTTCTTTCTACTATTCTGCAAGGTTTCCCTATCTATTTCCTATCCGTATTTAAGATACCTAGATATATTGCTGACAAATTTGAGAAAATCTAGAGGTCTTTCCTCTAGTCGGGCACTGAGGAAAAAAATAAACTCGCTTTGGTTAAATGGGATAAGGTTTGTCAACCTAAAAGTTGTGGTGGTCTTGGGATAAGAACCATTTCTAATTCTAATAAAGCTCTTATGTCCAAAGTGGGTTGGGATCATTTGAGGGATAGGAAGGACTCGTGTGAAATAATGAATGCCAAATACCTTTTGAATCGGTTGTTGATTGTCTGCCTTTCGGAGGCCCACCCTACGGGTTCCTTGGTTTGGAAGGGTATTTGCAGTCTTTAGGACCTTATGAGGAATGGGATCAAATGGAAGATAGGTAATGGTATTAAAATCAGATTCAGGGAAGATTCTTGGTTACTTGACTCTTTGTTGGATTCTTCTAAGTTCAGGTTCCTCAAGGGTCGAGCTCAACAAGTGTTTGGTATATATATTAGTGCTTATTTTCTAGAACCCTTGAGAACTAGGAAATGGAATGACATTAGCCTTTATTTTCCTTTATCCCCTAATCTATGTCTTCTAGCCAAGAAGCTGCAGGAGTTACTCTCTCTCACCAGGATACCCCCTTCTCACCGTGGGGATGATTTCTTCTAGATCCATGATAATCAGGGGATCTTACTGTTAAATCTACTTACAGACAGCTGACTGATCAGGGTGTGGTCAATAATCTATGGAAAAAGGTGTGGAATAGATACATGATACTGAAAGTTAACTTCTTCTAGTGGACTGTATGTCATAACAAAATTCTTACTCGGGATAATCTAAGGAAAAGGGGATTCTAGATCCCTAACAGATGCCTTTTGTGTAAATGCAATGAAGAATCGGTTGATCATTTGTTGTTACACTACCCCTTTTCTACTGATGTGTGGGAGCTGGCTTTTGGAATATTAGGAATATAGTGGATTATGTGCAAGGACATCACATCCTTTATTTTGAGTTGGTTTGGACCCTTTACCCATCCGCTAATTGGTGAAATATGGAACCAAGTTCCTCCCATTATATGTTGGTGCTTATGGAAAGAGAGGAACAATAGGATCTTCAGGAGCATTGAGATGAACCTGAAAGAGGTGTTTGGTAGAGGAGCTTGAATCATTGAGGAAAATATCTCTCTCTTCAAAGGGATAACCCTAGATAAAGGTCCCACAAAGTTGGAAATAAGCATAGCTAAAGCTTGGCATCAGAATCTAGATTCCAACTCGTATGACAACTTCAAAATTCTAGCTAGGAGAGCCACTATTTGGAAACCCCCTAACAGGAGCTAGTTTAAACTAAACTTTGATGGGGATGCTAAGGGAAACCCGTGCAAAGCAAGTATAGGAGGTGTCATTAGGGACTACAGAGGAAAGTTGGTGGCTGGTTATGCTGGGGGGATTGGTCTCCATTCTTCTATGATAGTGGAAGCTAGAGCGCTGTTAAAGGGCTTACAAATTGTTGTTTCCTTGGGGATAGAGAACCTGCACATTGAAGGTGACTCTAAGTCCATTATTGATGCTATTAATTTTGATAGACTGTTGGGGTGGAACACTAAGGATATTCTTCTTGACATTAGATTCCTTGTGTCTAAAATTAAAATTAAAGGTGGCCAGTCATATTTACAGAGAGGGGAACCAAGTGGCTAACACCTTAGCCAACTTTGGCTCCCACTGGAAATTGTCCAAATGATGGCATGATTTAAGTCTACTTCTGCCAAACATTCAGTGTATTATAGTGAAGGAATAAAGCCCTTACTTGACTCATGATGGAAATACATGTGCTTAGCTAGATTCTTGGGGGGTCCACAAGCTTTTTCATTGGGCTTTGTGGTCTTATTATTTTGATGAGATGGATGATTAGTTGTATCGATGGGATGGATACCAAGTGTATTTTTTCAAACTATAGAATGGAGCCCATTTGGAATAAGCAAATCATGTTTTTTTACGACAAGTATCGATTGATTAACTCTAAGTTGGACCGTACTTGTCGTAATATCCTTATGGGGATTTTCTTAAGATCACGGAGTTTCAAATTTTGTGTTTTCGAATTTGATGTGACTTATAATTATGAGACAACTCCTTTTTGGATTTTCCTTATCCGCTATTTTGGTTTCGCTCCTTATAGCTTCTATCTATAGTATAACTAAATTGACCAACCCCTAATTGCTATCAATTTAGAGATTTCTAAATATGGCCCTCGTGGCTATCCTGCCTAGATTTCAGTATTTTTGATATGTGGAAGGAAATCCTTCCCTGCCAATCATGTCCTTTTGTTTAGCCATTTATGCGAAGAAATCCTCATTAATTCCTAAGTTAAGATTGTTACAGGGAAATTATTAACTCATGCGTGTGACCTGTCCTTAGGCTTGATTCCCAAAGATTGTCATTTATGGCTTTAATTCCTTGTTATGTGGGTGATTTTTCACCTTGAAATTATCTCTAACATTCTCTTTTTTTAGGGTTCTTGGTTATATTGTGTGCAGTACAGAATCATGGGGGGGATAAGGTGCAGATGGAGCTAGATAATTACAATGAATTTCACAAAGATCTGTTGGTCTGGCACATTTGTGTTGAAGGTGGCATTGCTCCTTTGATGGAGAGACTTGTGGGCCACGACCCTAATCTGTCGACCCAGTTCATCAACTCTTGGAAGAATCGACATGTGTCTTTGGGAGGCATCTCCTTTATGGTGGATGAGGAAGAGATTACGCAGGTGATGAGCCTCTAGAGCTCTGGCATGAAGCATCCTAAACATTCGAAGACCCAGGACAATGTTAGCATGGACAAATTCTTTGTGGGTGATGAGAAGCCGGTGCGCAACCAGTTTGGGTTTGAACTAGAGGCTCTTCCCCAACTGTGGAACCAGGTGTGTCTTGCGCTAATGAAATGTCACACTAGAAGGAAGGTACAAGACCTATTATTTCTACCATTTTCCCTTGTTAAATCACCTTAGGTATAAAGTTTTACTGAGCTTTCCCTTTTTTCTACTAATGGATCTTGAAAACTTAGTCAAAAAATGTGTGGAGTTTACTGCTTTAAATCCCAATGAACCCACTACCCTGCTGCTCCACTGGGGTCTTATCCTAATACTCTACCACTTTCACCTGGCTTTATTGTAAGGAAAGAATAGGTGTGGAACAAACTCTCCTAACGTCAAAACCTTAGGGAAGAATGCAGAGGTGACTTTAAATTTTACAATTACAGTTCAATTAAGATACACTTGAAAAGATTAACAGAAATAGAGAAATGAACATACACAAATGAACACCAAATTTACGTGGGAAAACCCTTATGAGAGAAAAACCCACCACACCAAGAAAAACCCCTTTGTATTACAGTAAACAATTTACATACAGAGTACAGGCTTCACTCTCTGATGTCAAATTACAACAACATAATTTCTTGATCAACCTTGTACAGGATACTCCAGTTACAATGCTCTCTGAATTTAATTCATACACACTGATCACACACCGAACTGTTCATCGACCTGATCATCATCTTCGATTACAAAGTATATCCATGTCGTTCACGGTCTGTTGATCTTCCTCACAAGAATGATCACAACAATTCAACTGCTAGCGGTTCACCTTTCACTTCTCTGATTGGCTTAGAACAGACCATGTAGGATAGTCAAAAGTTCAAGGTGTTCAAACTGTGTCGCATGTCGATAAGACACTAAGTCGTGTCTCCCTGATGCCACAAAGCCCAATTGTCATTATCGGCCAGAGTCATCACCTTGGGCAAGAGTCATATCAAGTTTGAAACTGTCGCTCAGACTCACCCTATCGCTAAGACATCATATTGATATCCATTTCAGAACCATTAGCCAAACCATCGCTATCAGCGAGAAGTCATACCAAACACAAATCCAGCTTGTGCAGATCTATCGACAAGAGTTTTGCTATCACCAAGAGTCTAATAGATCCTCTATGTTACACTGATGTTCATCATGTAGAGCGGTCAGTGAGACAAGTGCTATCGACAAGAGTTCATACCGAAATCATACCCATCGGCAAGACCAATAGTCATCAGCTGGAGATCATATCGAAGACATACTCGACCGTTCATAAACAATTCTGACGACGAGAGAAACACTATCGCTAAGAGGTCATAATGAATGCACTAGCCTATCAGTGAGACCACATCCATCGGCAAGAGTTCTTACCGAAGCAAACCTGTTAGCCAAGAGTCTCCTCGATGACATCCTTGTGAATAACCGTCGGCGAGACATACACTGTCAGGATGAGTTATACTGAATGTTCATGCGTCTCCCCGATGACTTCAGTCACCAGGAGTCTCCTCGATAATCACTAGGAACCAAACTGTCGGCAAGATAGAGTCAAAGTCTTGGCAACTCGAGCACTTCAAAGATTTAGAACACTGCTGCTAGTCGGTAAGACTTCCAGAGGGTCTCATTGACATTGCTCTTTCAGGAGTTTACATGCTAGTAAGATTGAGGCACATTTTCCAACAATCTCCCACTTGACGAAGATCTTACTGACACCTCCAGAGCACAACAAAACTACTGAAATTCATGGGCACTAAAGCCCATCGAACTGGCACACCACCTGAACTTGTTTGTGCTCACTGGCTTTGTCAATGCATCTGCAACATTTTCCAAAGTATCCACTTTTTTCTAAAGAGACCTTTCCATCCTCCACCATATCTCGTACAAAATGATACTGAACATCAATATGTTTCGTCCTGACATGGAAAGTAGGATTTTTCACCAAACAAATAGCACTCTGATTGTCACAGTATATTGTAATTATCCCTGCATCAAACCCAATGTTGGCACACAAATGTTTTAACTAGATTGCTTCTTTACAGACATGTGTTGCTACTATGTATTCTGCCTCCGTAGTGGAAAAAGTGACTACAGCTTGTCGCTTACTCATCCAACTAACTACACCAACATTCATCATGAAAATATATCCACTGGTGGATCTTCTGCTTTCAATGTCCCCTACCCAATCATAATCCACATAGCCTTGAATGCTGAGAGTCCTCTGTGATTCAACCAAATTCCCATGATAACACAAAACATATTCTGAAGTGCCCTTCAGATATCTAAACACCCTTTTCACAACATCCCAATGTGTCCTTCCAGGATTTTCCATAAAATGACTAAGTACTCCCACTGCTTGGGCAATGTCTAGCCTTGTACAGACCATTGCATACATTAAACTACCGACTGCACTAGCATAAGGTACTCTGGTCATGTCCTCCATCTCAATAGGAGATTTTGGACAATCTTCAATAGATAGCTTCGTTCCCTGTAAAACTGGAACAACTAGCTGCTTACAGTCATTCATACAAAATCTCTCCAGAACAGTATTAATATACTTACTCTGACTGAGCCAAATTTTCCTACTTTTCCTGTCTCTTGTTATTTCCATTCCCAGAATATACCTGGCTGCACCAAGATCTTTCATTTCAAACTTTGCAAACAATTCAGATTTTAGATCATAAATCATTAACTTACTATTGCCTATGAACAACATATCATCAACATAGAGAGCAATAATAAGGATACGATCACTTTCAGCTTTATAGTACACACAGTGATCAGATTTCGATCTTACAAATCCCAATGGCAAAACAAACGTGTCAAATTTCTGGTACCACATTCTAGGAGATTGTTTTAATCCATACAGAGACTTTTTCAACTTGCAAACCAGTTTTTCTTTACCTTTTTCCACAAAGTGCTCAGGTTGGGACATATAGATTTCTTCTTCAAGGTCACCATGAAGAAATGTTGTCTTCACATCCATCTATTCAATCTCTAAGTCATACACTACTTTAAGTGACAAGAAATCTGATAGACGTCAGCTTAGCTACAGGAGAAAAAATTTCTCCATAATCAATTCCCTCTACCTGGGAATATCCCTTCGCAACCAACCTTGCCTTATACTTTTCCACACTGCCATCCAGACCTATTTTCTTTTTAAATACCCATTTGCAGCCAACAACTTTTCTGCCTTCAGGCAAGGGAACCAAACTCCAAGTATCATTCTTTTCTAATGATGCCATTTCTTCATTCATGGCTTCCAACCAAGAGTCTAATCAGACATTCTAAATGCCTCTTTCATAGTCCTAGGCTCATCAGTGCTAGAAATTAAAGCATAGGCACAAGTAGAATCTATCAAAGAAAACCCATACCTATCAGGTTGCTTTCTTTCACGTGTTGACCTCCTCACAGGCTGAGGCTTGTTCTTCTTCTTCAGAACTCTCGAACTGCTTGAGCTCTCCTCAGTTTTAGGTACATTTTGAATTTTCAATTCCTCTTTATCTGGTGTCGAGGAATTTCAACTACATTCTATTTATTTTTCTGATTTAGTCTCGGACTGGATCCAAAGTAGAAGGCTTCAACTCACGAAGATAACACTTCTCTTGTATAGAACCTTCTCCATATCAGGATTCCAAAGCTTGTATCCTTTTATGTCAACACTATAACCAATAAAAATACATTTAACAACCTTTTTTTCCAATTTAGATCTTTTTTCATTCGACACATATGCATATGCTTCATAGCCAAAGACACGAATGTGTCTCAGAGAGGGCTTCTTTACAGACCATGCTTCCAAAGGTGTTTTCTCAACAAGAGCAGAATTAGGAGAACGATTTATCAAGTAACATGATGTTGCAACTGCCTCAGCCCATAACTTCTCCTCCAAGCCAACACTGCTCAACATACTTCGTGCTCTTTCCATCACTATCATGTTGAACCTTTCTACAACTCCATTTTGTTGCAGAGTGTAGGGTGTAGTTTTATGTCTTTTAATCCCATGATCTTTGCATTACCTCTCGAACTCATCAAAACAAAACTCACCACCATTGTCAATCTTTAAACATTTTATTTTTCTTCTAGTCTGATTTTCTACAAGGTTTTTAAATTCCTTAAAATGACTGAACACTTCTGCTTTACTCTTCAAAAAATATACAAATGCTCTTCTTGAATAATCATCAATGAACAATACATAATATCTTGATTTAGACAAAGAAGGAAGATTCACTAGACCAAAACATCGTAATGAATGTAATCAAGTAAACCAAAAGATTTGTGAGGACTGGAGTAAATGAAACACCTGTTGTTTACCATATATACAATGTTCACAAAATTCAATTCGAGGTTACAATCATCAAGCCCTTCAAATAGGTTTTTATTCTTCAAGGTTTTAAACCTTTTTCACCAATGTGACCAAGCATATGATGCCAAAGCATAGTATTTTCTGCCAAAAGTTTAACTTCCATAGAGTTTGCACAATCGGAACTTTTTCCTCTTTTCTCCACGGTAGCTTTCTGTGACTTTATAGAGACACTATTGCATTGACAAGATGTGCATCCAGTTATACAAGGTACCAATACGAGCACCCCTTGTTAGCACCATTGAGCCTCTAGTCATCTTGCAACCATTTCCAAAGAAC
Source organism: Sequoia sempervirens (assembly GCA_007258455.2). Lineage (NCBI taxonomy): Eukaryota > Viridiplantae > Streptophyta > Pinopsida > Cupressales > Cupressaceae > Sequoia > Sequoia sempervirens. The sequence goes on along the minus strand of VDFB02086081.1, from coordinate 304,512,236 downwards.
GTGACTTGCACTCCAATATCATTTAGCTTACTAACAGAAGTAGATTTCGAGCCGACTGTGTATGCATTACATCATTGATTCCCTTCACCCTTCCATCGTGGAATTGAATTCTGACTCTTCCACGACTAACTATCTCCAAAGATGAATCACTTGCCAAATACACCCTTCCACCATCGTATTGTTCATACTTAGTAACCAGTCTCTATGAGATGTCATGTGGAAAGATGCCCCAAAATCAATCAGCCAGACATCATCTGATGCTTGAGTTGCCAAGGCTACAATGAAAGCATCTGCATCACTCTTGAGAAGAATCATTGTCAGAAGAATTCTTCTTCTTCTTCTTTTTCTCCTCTTTGCAATCCTTTCGGACATGACCAGTTGCCCACAATTCCAACACTTCACCTTGGACTTCTTACTAGGAGACTTTGATCTCCCTTCTAATTTCGATTTGGACCTTGTCCTTCTTCTTTCCTTTTTCTTTATCTGGCAAGAGCCTCCTTCACCATCTCAGAAGATTTCTTCTCATCTCTTCTGATAACAAAGAAGCAACAATATTCCATCTTAAAAGAGGAGTACTCCCAATAGTCATCACCAAGTGATCCCAAGAATCTAGCAAAGAAACAACAGAGCATACAATGATCTTCATCAATCTTCACACCCATAGATGCTAACTGAGCAATCAACATGTTGAAAGCATTCAAGTGATCAGCAACAGACACTCCTTCCCGCATTTTCAAAGAATACAACTTCTTCCTTAAGAACAACTTATTCACCAAGGACTTGCCCTGATAAATAGCTCCCAATATTTTCCACAAAGAAGATGCAGTCTTTTCTTCATGAACATTCAGAAGAATGGAGTATGCCAAATAGAGCCTTATCAACCCCTTTGATTTTTGATCTACAAGGTCCCAATCCTCTTGCTTCATGCCTGTAGGCTTAGTTCTAGACACAACAAGCCAAAGGTCGCGATCAACCAATAGATCTTCCATTTTAAGTTTCCACAACTCAAAATTGCTGCCATTGAATTTCTCAATTTCAATCTTTCCTAACGTGCTTGCCATCTTAATCTATAATTTGAATTACCCAACTTCTACAAGACTCCACTGAACAGAATTGACATAAAAAACTGAATGTACCCACAAGGATAACACAATTGGCCAAGCTCTGATACCACTTGTAAGGAAAGAATAGGTGTAGAACAAACTCTCCTAACATCAAAACCTTAGGGAAGAATGTAGAGGTGACTTTAAATTTTACAATTACAGTTCAATTAAGATACACTTGAAAAGATTAACAGAAATAGAGAAATGAACATACACAGATGAACATCGGATTTACGTGGGAAAAACCTTACGGGAGAAAAACCCACCACACCAAGAAAAATCCCTTTGTATTACAGTAAACAAATTACATACAAAGTACAGGCTTCACTCTCTGATGTCAAATTACAGCAGCATAATTTCCTGATCAACCTTGTACAGAACACTCCAGTTACAATGCTCTCTGAATTTAATTCATACACACTGATCACACACTGAACTATTCACCGATCTAATCATCATCTTCGATTACAGAGTATATCCATGTCGTTCACGGTCTATTGATCTTCCTCACAGGAACGGTCGCAACAGTTCAACTACTAGTGGTTCACCTTTCGCTTCTCTGATTGGCTTAGAACAAAACACGTAGGATAGTCAAAAGGTCAAGGCATTCAAACTGTGTCGCATGTCGGTGAGACACTAAGCCGTGTCTCCCCAATGCCACAAAGCCCAACTGTCATTATCAGCCAGAGTCATCACCTTCAGCAAGAGTCATATTGATTTCAAAACTGTCGCTCAGACTCACCCTATCGCTAAGACATCATATCGATATCCATTTCAGAACCATCAGCCAGACCATCGCTATCGGTGAGAAGTCATACTGAACACAAATCCAACTTGTGCAGATCTATCGGCAAGAGTTCCTCTATTTCCAAGAGTCTAATAGATCCTCTATGTTACACTGATGTTCATCGTGTAGAGCGGTCGGTGAGACAAGTGCTATCGGAAAGAGTTCATACCGAAATCATACCTGTTGGCGAGACCAACAATCATTGGCAGGAGATCATACCGAAGACATACCCGACAGTTCATAAAAAATTTCATCGGTGAGAGAAACACTATCGCTAAGAGGTCATAATGAATGCACTAGCCTATCGGCGAGACCACATCCATCGTCAAGAGTTCTTACCGAAGCAAACCTGTTAGCCAAGAGTCTCCCCAATGACATCCTTGTGAATAACCATCGGTGAGACATACATTGTTGGGATGAGTTATACCGAATGTTCATGCCTCTCCCTGATGACTTCAGTCACCATGAGTCTCCCCGATAATCACTAGGAACCAAACTATCAACAAGACAGAGTCAAAGTCTTGGTGACCCGAGCACTTCAAAGATTTAGAACACTACTGCTAGTCGGTAAGACTTTCAGAGGGTCTCACCAACATTGCTCTTTCATGAGTTTACATGCCAGTAAGATTGAGGCACATTTTCCAACATTTATGCCCTTTGAAACCCATTTTGGCCATCCGAATTGAGGAAATTGAGCCACCCACCGAGACCAACTTATCTCCAACCGAATCAAAAGGCCCTGTCAGGAAAAGTCACCCAATCCTTGCTAATAAACCCAAACCTGCTACCAAAAACTTAAGGGTATCGAGGGAGCTGCCCAAACCAGTCCAGCAGTGAGCCTATGTGACCTCAAGTCTACCGCTTCTAAGACTCCCAATAAGCCTACCTCGAAAAAGAAAGGTAAGGAGGAGAAGGAGCCTCTGAATAAAGGGAAAAATGTTGTAAGAAAGGACTCGTTGGGTGATACAATGGTGGCATAGATTGTGGTTATTGGATGTGATGCCATTATTTGGTGCTCTGATAGGTTGAAAAATAATAGGAAAAAAGTGCAGGTCAGGGATTTGGACACTAAAGAGGAGTTGTTGGACAACAAAGATAGTAGAGTTGAAGAGGTGACGAAAGGTGAGAAATCCAGAGGTCCCTCTTCCATTACCGACAAGGGTAAAGCTCAGAAGGAGGTTTTGACCTCTCACTCTTCAAAACTACTAGATATTGAGCAAAATGATCCTAACTACACTATGGGAGGAGGGGAGGAGCTCAATGTGCTAAAAGAAAGAATGGAAAAAATTGACAAAAAATTCAATGGTTTGACCCGTTTCATGGTCAAATTAGTTCACTATGTCACTAGTACCTTGTTGGCTGTCATGAAGGAAGAGATGGAGATGAAGAAGGTTGAAGACCACCATGAGTGGATCGGTGATGATTTGGTTTAGCTTATGTCAAAGAACTGGGAGAATACCAGCTAGTCTGTTGCTGGTTTGTTGTTGGTCTGAGTGTTGTTAGTCCATGTCTGTTATTGGTTTAGTGTTTTGTTTTGTTACTTTTTGATCTTGGACTCTATTGGCCCTTGTGGCTCTCTGTGAAGGGTACAACACCCCGAAAATGTTGCTTATTTAATCAAAAACATGAAATGAGAAGATAAAATATGCTATTATATTGATTCAAAGTTACTATAGAACAGTCCATCTGAGTTACAATACTGCTCCATGCTAAAAAATAACTCCAAAAGCTAAAGCTATCACTCTACTGGAAAGAAAGAACTCCATCCAAAATGCCAAAATGAAGATACTTAAGCAAAACCCATCAAAACCCCTCACACATGTCCATCTAGAAGGTTCTGGTCGGATGCAACAATGAGGCCAAAAAAGAACCTTCTAAAATCACTCCAAAAAGTCCTCCAAACAGTCCAAGGTCAAGCCAAGACCATAGCCATCCAAAAAGTGTGACAAAAAACCTCCAAAATGCACATGTTTCTCAAAAACAATCAAATTCTCCACTCACACACTCTCCTTATGTCTGCAAGTCATCATTTTGTCTCCCAGCCTTGACCCATGCAATATGTGTGTTTTGAAAACACAAGACTCCAAAAAAGTAATAAAGATAATAACTTGATTAAGTGATTCATAATACACCACTTAATCAAGTTATTTTACATTTTAAAGCAAAATACAAGAGGGCCCCACCACCTCTTTGAATTACATTACATTTGCATTAAAGAGACATAATAAAAGTGATTTGCAAATCACTTAAATGATATCTTTATACTTTGAAATAAGATGCAAAATATAATGAAATATCAAAATGCTTTCAAAAGAATTAAACAAGATCAAAAAACCTCCAAGGCACTTGATCATTTCCACTTACCTCATTCTGCATTTCAAGGCCACACATGGTCAACATTCTAATTTTTCAAAGGAAAAACAAAGGCCCAAATTTGACCTTTATGGTCATGGAGGGCTTCCACACTTCACGGAAGGCATATTTGAAAGTCTTCAAGGCATCATGATATTTCAAAGGGCAGGGCATATTTCACATGTCTCATATTTTGAAGGATTTAACAAATTTTTGACAAGGCAAAAAGGCATAAGGCATGAAATGCCTAAGTCATGGCATTCAACCCCCACTTCACAATTAAATGTGTTGCATTTTTTTAAAAAATGGAAAAAATCCCATTGGCCACCAAGTAATAGGGTCAAACCCTAAATAACAAAAGGAAAAAACAAGGGCAAAAAGGCCTCATTTCACCATCGGGCATTCTGGAGAATGATATGCTGCCACCATGAGGGTTTCAAGCCTGCACAAAAAATGGTGTTTTTTGGCCAATTTTGATTGGTTTTTGATGAAAAATGCATGGAATCACAGGTAAATGCATTCTTTTGTATCAAAACTATGTTTTTTCACCTTTTAGGAGCTATTTGAAGGAAAAAATGCCACGACCTATAGTTTCTAATCATTTTGCTTCATTTTTCTCCTCTGTTGTTACTCATACCTTTCAGCCGCCATGAGGTTACTCTCTGAAGATTAAATGGAAGTTTTTATGTGACAAAAGCTTGCCCAAACAAGAAAATGAGTTGAATAGCTTAGGTGAGTTTTTTACCAGACCCATGTATTAGTTTTCTCTTTTATTTCAAAGAATGAAAACTCAAACCCGAGCTCTTCTATTGTCAACATGAAACAAGAATTAGCTTTTCTCTATTGATTTTTGGAATTTGCTAAAAAATTGGTTACTTTTTTGAAATATCCTAACTTCTTATGTAAAGAAAAAGCAAACCCTTGTCCATGGCCACGACCATACAATTTTTTGTGGGTCTCAAGGCGCCTTCTGAAGAAAGAAAATACTTTCATTGCATATCTTGTACAAAACCTGCATCCTCTTGTAGATTTCATTATAGATCCAAATTTGCAAACACAAGAATTTATGCTCCTTTAAGGCCGTGGGTTTTCATTTACTTTCACCTTTTGAATCTTTAAATAATGGATATCTTTGTTTTTTCGTGAATGAAAGCTCTGTTAGGATTAGAAATGGTAGATATCTAACAATTAAATGCAGATTTAATTAATAAATAGAGAAACTAACACACACATAGAATAAATTATAACACAGAATTTAAGGTGGTTCACCCAATCTGGGCTACATCCACCAAACCGCAACCATCCAATACTTTTATTATCCAGTGCAAAACCTATTACAATCTTGCGAATAATCACGTTTTTCATCATATTGTAACACCCATCTGAACTCCTTTTTAACAAGCTTAGAAGCTTCCATATTTTGGGTCCTACAAAGTCGGATTTTTCTTTTTTCATTGATTTTTTCCTTTTTCGGTGACGACGTGAAATAGTAGGAGGAAAATTTTTCTCGGGGGTGGCACCGGGGCCTGGCCCGGCCCTGAACCTCGACAAGGATACATGTCGGGGTGTACAGTATACCATGGGCTATACAATATAGCATGATCAATCACCACATACCAACAAGCTCCTTCAGGTCGTGATCGTGTGAGCTAGGTTCTCAATTTTCATTGACATTTCTGTGTGAAAAGGGGAAAAAAAACCTTTGTAGAATTTGTGTTTCTCTATAAAATGACACCCATCTGCATGAATAATAGAAGGAATGTTCCATTATTCTCTGTATATGAATTGTAATGCAAAAACCCCAAGTGGGTTCATGATTTTTGTGGAGAAAAATTGATTTCAATGCCACGACCATGAAGAATTGATAAGGGTTTTCATATACTTTTGTTTTCCTTCAAACTCCATGATAGCTTTGAGAATGTTTCTGTATTTGCAACTTTGTACACAAATCCAAATGGGTTTCTGATTTAAGAAGAAATTAATCCTTGTTTACCTCTATATTTCCATTTTTTGTTAAAAAACCCAAGTGGGTTTTATGTTGTTTCCCCATTTTCCTTTTTCTGCAACTTTTGTGTAAAAACCCCAAGTGGGTTTTCTTACTTTTAGAAGAAAATAATTCCTCAACCTTGGGCCATGAGGAATGAACTAGTGCTTTTGCATTTTTTCAATTTTTTCTTCAAAACAAAATACTACATGATCCAATGCCAATGCACAGTATGTGTATAACTAAAAAGCTCCATACATCTTGCAACTTCTTCATAGTTTACCATTTCATTGTATCCTTGTTTATGCTTTGATTAAAAGGATCAAAAAATTACCTTTCTCCTTTGATAATCTGGGTGGACTCCATTTACTGCCTTTGACATTATGAAAAGTTGGAAGAGACTTCCTTTGGCATTTTTCCATTGTTCACTATGATCATCATCAAAAGGCTACCTTGTACAGATCTACTAGTCCTCTCTATGTGTTAGTGATTGTATCTTCAATCATTGCACTTCTAATGCATGTTGCCTTACAAACATCTCCTCCAAGAATTCATCCATAAGATAGCTCAACTTACTGTAGTTTTATGTAAGATGTCTTTAAAATACTAAAAAATTGCTTGCTCAAAATGCTACTCACTTAGAAGAAGCTTCAGATTTCAAACTTGAAGGACTATAGGGTATCAAATCAAGTTCTTGGTGAAGCATATTCTCATGATCATGTTGTTTCCTTAAATTCTTGGCTACCAAGGTTGTCAAGATTTTCTTCAGATCTTGATTCCTCTGTGCAGTTAGTTGTGTGTCACCTTGTGATGAATAAATAAGATTTAACACATATTGTTGACAAAACTGATCTCTAAGTTTGTTTACTGAACTTTCAAGATGGCATCTCCAATCCTTACATTATATTGAATGTGATGCATCTCTTCTAAGTGTCATATGATTTCCCTTGCTTGGACAATCTTAGTTTACACCTTTTAGAATTAAAAACTTTGAGATAGAACGTGGTAGAAGTTCATCAACAAGTGTTGTGGCATTTTCCAAGAGAGCAAAGTTGTTGAGATTCAGTTTTAGCTGGGTTTAGTTTGGAGTTAAAATTGTACTACATGTTTAATTCATCCCCTGATAGACATGGCATAGCTCTAGCAAGAATTCCAATATACTTATTAAAAAGGACAGTAATACTATTCCCTGACCTTCCAGCAAGCTACAATGTCCTACTGCCACTTCCACCCATTCAACAACAGATTGAAGCCCACTTGCTCTCTCTTTGAATTATAAGACATGTTTCTTAATTAATTGGAGAAAGTTATATGTTTCCTTATGTGCTCGCAAAACAAGCTCTAATGTGTATGCAGATGCTTCACCAAATATTTCCACAGAATGTTTAGCAACTAATGAAATGGTAGAAAATACAACTCGTGCCAGGGTTGTCATATAATGTCTTGTGGAAATGGTACCTAAGATGATGGTACTACCCCTCCTATTAGACATTGCTCTCTTCTGCATATGTCATCAATTATCCATGACTATCACGATAACCTTAATTATTATGCAATCCCTTTCAAAACAACTGCCTGAATTGTGAATGCATGGTGAACTGCTTCTTCTTGCTTCCAGCTATTGAGATATTTTCACTGTTGTTGACCCACTATGAGATGTATCATGATTTTTTTCTGTCCTAATTGTGCCCCAATATTCATGGTTTCCACTATAGTTGCTTTCCTTTTGATCAGGTGCAACAATTAAACATTGTCTCCTCACCTTAAATCTAGTGGGCAGACACATGTCACCTATGTTGGTGACTTGAAAGCTCACCATCCTATGTGATGTGTGGTTGTCTAATAGGGTTAAGGTGAGAGGGACTTGACAATACCTTGGATTGTTCCTTCTTGATGCCCCATGTGATTCATGATGATTTCAAGCATGCCTTGATTCCTTCTTTATTATTTAAGAGATACATAATTGAACTTGATGCATTTATGATTGAACTTGATGCATCTCTGAAATCACTTACTTCTTTTTTATAAAATGGATCATGGATCCACTTAAGATGATTGAAAGACATGTCCAACAAAATGTACCTTCATTTGACATGATGGCAGCCATATGACTGATGCATTATGAAAATATGAAGTATAAAATCTTGACAACTCAAATTATATGTTGCATCTTTTGAATTTGATAATGAAAGTTGATCAACTGGTGTGATTCCATATTGATTTAATGCATTAATAGCACGCATATCTTTGATCAAGTTTCTCAATTTCCTATTCCTCTTAAAAAATTAGGAGCCACATTTGCCACATGTTGTAATTAACTGAATCAGAACAGTAACAAGACTTGTCCTAAATCTGCACAAGGAACAAATAGTTAGATAAACACTTGTCATAGGTGTGTTTGATCACTTCTTTCTTATTTTCAGGGATACTTATGGTATGTTGCTTGTTTAATGCATCGAGAGATCAATTTATACATGCGTAGGTGAATGTTCATGTAAGGTTTGAGATATTTTATTGCTTAGAGCATTGCTGTAATATCATTGCTATTGCCAAATATAGGAATTAGGAACAATGAGGAGCTAGGAGGGACAAGCAGTTCAGATTAGCAGTAGTGTGAGACAACACACCTTGAACCAGTCATTCTCAGGAAATGATTGGTCTCTCTCCTTATATGCACATTTATATTTGTTTACTTATTCATGTATATGATTTTCTTTATTTTCATTGAATAAGTAAAGTTAGTCTCATAGTTTGTGTGAGACAAATATGCACTTTCATGATTATCAATAAACATTTCCTTTGTAACACATATGGTTCACTTTCTCATTTGTTGTAATTGCAACATTGGAATAAAATGTAATATGTTGCTTTGACAACCCCTTTCATGCATATTGATGACTTAGCAGACTATGGTTTATCTTTTAAAATGTTTAAACAAAAACATCAAAATAATAAACACTAAGTTACCTAATTTCAGCTAAAAGCTAAAAATCAGGTAATAGTTGGAGGACAAAAACCCTTTGTTCATAGAGGACAATTTCATCCAGGGATTGCGTTTTAGCTAAATGTTTTCAGATATTTTTGTGGTTTCAAGTGTTTGGCTTACAAGTCATCTGTGTTGTAGTTTTTTGTGTCTAGTCATGCTAATTCTTGAAAGACTATTCCAAAAGTGTTGTTTCCTAAATTTTTGTTCAGTGAACATGTTGTTGCATTCATGTGTGTTCCCTATATATTTGTGATTTTTCAACCTTATTAAAAGATTTTTATTATGAAAATTATTGTTTTAGACCCGATTCTTTGTTGTTTATATATTATAAGATCAAATAAAATATTTGTGTTATTTTCCAACTTATTCTGGCTTGATGTTTCTTCACAAACTGTAATTTTTTATTTAGTTTCCATGATCTACATAGTAAATTATTTCAATGAAATCAATCTTAAAATTTTTATAATCCATTGAAGATTAATAATTAATGTTTAGGTAAGTTTCTAACAAATCTAGGAGTTTTATGATCTAAACTCATTGCTTAATCAATGTGATTTTTTGAGCAATTTATGGAATGAAATTTTGAATATACATGTTATTCAAAAATTATTTTATTTAGGGCCACATTACATATTGTCCCACTTAATATTTACTCTAGTATATTTTATAGTATCTCAAGAAGTCAACCTTATGAGCGAGATTGGCATAAACCCATATCATCCCTACACCACGAAACCTTAGTAGTACTCAAGTGTAGGTTTGATCAAAGAATCAACAATATTTACTTGGTTGTTATTTTATCCATCTAACAAGCATGTGTTGCCACCATGTACTCTACTTCAGTTGTGGACAATGTAACTATTTTTTTTGCTTATCTATGTTGCTACTACCCTAAATAGAGTATATACATATACATTAGTTGATCTCCAATTATTCAAATATCTAGCCCATTCAAATCAAAGATCCCATGGATCTCCAACATTTTTCTATCATTACTACCATGTTAACATAAATAGTAATCCAATATCTTTTTAAATACCTAAATACTTTTAACCCATGTCTTATATTATATGTTAGGCTTTGGTATGAACCTACTTAGAACTCCTACTACTTGGGAAATGTCTAGCCTTGTACATACAATTGCATAAATAAGGCTACCTACCACACTTAAATATATAACATTGTTCATCCACAACCTCTACCAACTTAGGACATTATTCCAAACTCAACTTAGTGCCTACTAGTCAAGGGCTACTCGTACTTGATTTACATATATTTTGAACCACTTCATAAGAGTCTCAAGATAATTCTACTATTTTATCCATAGCTTATTGATATCCTTGTGCCTATGGATTTTCATTCCAAGTATGTATCTTTTAAGACCTATATCTTTCATCTCAAATTTACTAGCTAAGCCTTGAGTTCCCTAATCAACGTCTCTTTATTCCTAATGATGAGAATAGTGTCAACATATAAAATAGTGATTAAAACATGACCATGAACACACTTTTAGTAAACAAGATCAAATTCACTCCTTGGAAAACCTAATTTGAACACATGAATCAAAATTTTGATACCTCATACATGGTGACTATTTTAGCTCATATAGATGTTTTTTTAGTTTATAAACTAAATGATATTTACCCTTTACCTTGAATTATTTAGGATAAACCTTATGGACTTTCTCCTTTAAATATCCATATAAGATTTTTTTCTTTGCATCCATCTACTCCACTTCAAAATAAAAATTCATAAGCATAGATAACTTCTTAATGGAATTAAACTTAGCCACTAGAGAAAATATCTCACTAAATTATATTCCCTCTACCTAGGAATACTTCTTTTCTGCCAACCTCACATTGTGCCTTTCTAATATACCATTTATTATAAATTTCTTCTTGAACACCCACTTGCAACTAATGGGTTTCATACCTTCAAGTAGATGAATCAAGTCCTAATTCTTGTTATGCTACAATGTCTCCATATCCTTTTTTATGTCATTTCTCCAAGCCTTGTTCTCTTTAGAAGAGATATTATCCTATATATTGTGGTTCATCATAAGTATAAGTTAAAGCAAAAACACACCAAAAAAATTATGGACCTTACCTTTTAGGTAATTTCTATTTTTGCATAGCCTTCTCATAATTTTCACCAATAAATAATTTCTTTCTAAATCTATATCATATATTTTACAAGGTTTTTAGAATATGTTATTGCCTCTTCTCCATCCAAATTGTTGTGTCCACTTATTTTTCCATTACCATATGCAATTTTTTGCTCTAGTTTGTATTCAAAATGCATCTTACTAGTCTCCTTTTCATTTAAATGTCCATCTTTAGAAAAAAAAACTCTAAGTTCATTGAATATTGTGTCCCTTGAGTAGAGAACCTTTTAGGTTATAAAATTTTAAAGCTTGTATCGTTTCACATTCTCACCATACATAATGAAAATGCATTTTTTTCTTGAAGTCTAAATTAGATTATTTCTCCTTTGGAACATGCCCAAAATATCACAACCAATGATGTAACCATGCTCACAATAGATATTTCATTAATATATTATTTCAAACACTAATACAAGTACTCAAAAAAAATCAAATAACTCTATTTCATTCTCATTCCATTCTATCTTCTCCAGCTGAAACAATTTCCTTAACTAGTAAAATCCTTGCTAAAAATCTATCTATTTTTAGTACTATTACATGCTTCCTCGTTTGGTTGTAAAAAATTTCCAATTATTTGCATCTAACTAAATTAAGACCGATTGAGAACTAAAAACTTCCAATTACATGAAAAATATTAAAGAACCCAAATTTGGAAATTATTGGAAAAACACAAAAGATGCCATTTTGAGGCCTTAGATGGTTGAAAATGACCCTAAAAAAGTGCGGAGACATGCTCCAATCAAGGTTGGATTCAACTCTTTGAGATGCTCCTCCACATAAAATTTCAAATCAAATGAACTCCTAGGTCAAAAGTTATGGCCTCTAGAAGTCCCTACATCTACCAAATAATTTGAATGTGTTACAATAGACTTCTTACATGTCCACATTTTATATGGAATATTCTCCTCAAGCATAGAAGTAGGAGACCTATTTTTCAAATAAAAAATGTTAACTACCTCAGTGAAAAACTCGTCCTAGGCTAGCATTGGTAAATAATCTTATAACTCCATCCATAAATGTTTTGTTCAACTTTTCAATCACTCTATTTTGTTATAGGACCTATAGGGTGTTATCCTTTGCCTAATAATACTAGCGTGCTTGCAATATGCCTCAAAATCCTTAGATAAAATCTCCCAACCATTATTTGAACTTAGCAATTTGATATTCTTAGTAGTCTTATTTTCTACAAGCTCTTTAAATTCTTTAAACTTGAGAAATTTACATCATAATTTTTTAAGAAAATATACCTAACCATGTCTAGAGTAATTGTTAGTGAAAGAGACATAGTAATAAGGCTTAAGAATTGAGTGTAAATCCATGGGAGCAAATGCATTAATATAAATCACTTCCAATACACTCCCTACTCTATAATTGATTGAAACACACTACGCTCTAATTTTCTTTCCAAACACAATATCAACAAAATTGAAATATAATAGAACAATTTGAAATATTTTCCACCATATTCTTACTTACCAAAGTTTTCATGCTTTTTTCTCCAATATGACCCAATTAATAATGCCACAAAAACTTGATTTAGTTTTATTAACACAGATAGAGTTGTAACATGTTGATGATTATAGAATAAACATAGTAACATGCCTCACATATTCATCTAGCACAAAATTTCCTCTAACCAACTTACACCCTTTTTATCAAAGATAGCATGCAACTAGAGTCAATCATCCTAGAGACAAAAATCAAAATTTTACCCAAATCTAGTAAACATAAAATATTAAAGATTGTCCTCACTATCTCATCCATGAAAGACACATTCACCTTTCATCAAACAACTATCCTTTGAGAATTTTTAACACTACGAATTTTTTTTCCTTCATCTCACTTCTTGTAATCAAAGTATCACTTCATGTGAGGAATCATGTGGTATAATTTTTATAAGTCAATCAACTGAGAACCATCACCAATAATTTTCATAGATACAATTTAAGCATCAGAAGTGTACTTATCAGTGCCAAAGGATCTATTAAGGGAATTTTCATTCTTCTTGGACTTGTAATCCTTTTATGTGACCTCTCTTTCCATAATTCTAGCACTTCACCTTATGACTACTAGGAGACTTAGACATGTCCTTCTTCTTGGAATTCTTATCTCCACCACCCTTCTTATTACCCCCTCTATCCTTAGAGATCCCCCTTACAACCAAAGCATCATGAAAGAGACCATCCATATATCTTCTCCCAATTTATTCACTTATCAAGACCCTAAAAACCACTTCATGTTTTGGTGAAGAAGAATTATTACTAATTTCCACAATCAAATTATCCCATGAATTAGGTGAGGAACATAACAAAAAAATGCATTTATCCTCTTCTTTTATCTTGAATTCTATTGATGCTTAACTAACTCATTATAAAATTAAGGTGTTAATATGATAAATCATCTAATCTCCCTCTTTCATCTTCAAGGAATACAAGTTTTTAAGAAGAGTTTACTTACAAGAATCTTGGATTGATACAAGGTTCTTATATTCTTCCACAATGAATAAGTAGAAGTCTCTTTTCAAATACATTCATTAACACATATTTTTTAAATATATAGATAAATAATAATTCTAGCTTTTCTTATCCAATCTATTCTAGTCCTCATCAAATTTACTTGTAGTTTTTTACTTAAGAACATAGTATTATGTGTTTATATTTTCCTACCAAAAGGTAATCAAAATTAAAGCTCCATAACTCAAAGTTTTGACCATTGAAATTATCAATTTTAGACCTTGATGTATTTTCCATGAATGTAACAAGGTACTATCTCTATATTTTCACATGATCCTTAAAGGAACCCAAACAAGTAGTTATACATCTACTATACCAAACCTACATGCAAATGATTAAAAATTGTTTAAATACTTTTCAGGCCTTGATGATGTCTCTGATTCTTTATCTATTGATCATACTCCTAGTGTGGACTTTGATTTTAAGGAGAATTTTGGTCACTTGAACTTGTGTATTCTTACATCTGATCTAGTTCTTGAGCCTTGTATTCCTTCTCCCACTTCTCTTTCTTCTTCTAATATTTACATTGTAGTGGTGCATGATGTTCACATTGGTCTTCATGTTATATTTATTTAGGATTTATTCCTACCAAGTATCTCATCTTTATTTGTAGAGTACATTTCAAAATTTGAAGATATTATTGATTGAGTTTGAATCTTCTCTTTGATGGAGTTGATTCTTCTTCAAATTTTATGAGGGAGCATTCATACTCTCTTGTTCTTTATTTTCATCATTTTGAGGAGCCCTCTTTATCTTTAGAGAATACATATTCATCTTTGGATCCTATTTTACATTCATCTCTACTAGATTTTGGATTGTCACTTTCATTAGTTATACTTGGGATTGCTTTGGATGTGACACCTTTCTACATCAACATAGAGATAAATGGGGTTTTTGGAGACTACACATATTTTTAGCTTTCTTCCTTCATATTCCTTTTAATATTTGCAATACCTCATATATAAACCTTTAATTTTGTAGCTTCATAAGGGGAGGAATATTTTTCAATGATCATAGACCATCTTCTACATCCAATTTCGAACATTTACCATTTGCATAGTTGACTAATTTAGGGGGGATATGTAGTCTCTCTTCTCCTCTCTATTTTGCAAATAATTTTTCCATAAGGTTTTCCTCTCTTTTGGGGAGGAGTTTGTTTCCATAAGGTTTTCTCCTTTTTCTTGTTTATGAGGGATTATTTTCTACATGGGTACCTAACATATCCTTGCATTTGGGACCCATCTTTGCATCCTTGCATGTTTTCTCATTCTCCCTAAGTTTTACTAATGGGGGGTGTTAGTGTCAATGATGTATATTATCTAACTAGTTCATTTCTTAGCTAGTTCTCTACTTAAGTCCTTTTCACACTAGGCTAAGTTTACTTAGGTAATTTTTACATAAAACCTCACATTGGTTGTGTTTTTAGTCTTCTGGATGGTATATCTTATATACTCACCTATAACACATATTGTAGATGATTTATATTTCTTATTAAATATAATATAGTTTATTCTTTCAATTCTAAACTTATTTTATTTCCTTTAGTCATTTGTATTTTGTGTGGTTTCACAACCAAATATAACATGTACTAGGATATATCTTGAAGTATGCTACTTCACCCTTTACTATTTTTCTCTATATGCTATGACATATGATAGTCTCTAATTATCCATGGGTGTACCAATAATTAATAAGAAAAATCCTAACAATTTGTCTATAATAATATTGGCACTAAATATGATTCACAATTTATTATAGTATTTAATACTCTACTATTATATCAACGTATAAAAAGATGGTATATATAGGTTTGTGTCCCCTAGCTTCACCTAATCTATTAATATCATCATACATAAGTAATATATAGCATAAAATTTCTTACAATGAAACATGAGTCACATGTATCACAAAATACATGTCCTTGAATACAATCCATGCATGACTACTTTGTGTCCCTAAGTATGTACATGTATCATACTTATCCATGTGCTCCTAAAATATATCATTTAGTTACTAATCTAGGTATTAGGACAACATGTGCTAAAATTAGGAACCAACATCTTCCCTGATACAAATATGTGTTTTTATCATGAGAACACAAAAATGCTTTGACATTATAATATAATGCAAAAAAAAGAAGTTAAATTGATAGTTTTATGTTAAAATAGATGCTTCCCTAATTACATGAAATTCAAGCACATTGACCAAAACTATTTTTAAAATAATCCATTCCCCAAGGATGAATTCCAATCATGTCTTGATTTGAGCTATAATAATGCTAATTTTAAATAATTCATCTTTTTCACTAGTTAATAGCTATATAAATTGCATGTACATAATAGTAAAATCAAACTTGAGTTTGTTGATATTCTACAAACTTATAAATAAACTCAATATTGAATTCAACTTCTTGAGCGTGATACTTTCAACATCTCATTGTTGAGCAACTTCTTGTGGGAGATTCAATATATTCTCATTGATTATGTGTAAAACATCATCCACCAAATCCTCTTAGAGATTTTTTGCCTAGAGAATGGGAAATCTACATTCATTAGTGTGAATCAATGGCTTAACCATTTAAACCACCCAATATAAAAATAAATGTCTTTTGAGTGGTGGTAAGTACATGCACATCAATTTTTCTAATTGTTTAGTCACTTTAATTTTGATTCTAACTTCTTATGTGCACTTTTCAATCTATCACTTCTCTTTTTCTAATTCTTCAACTTTCCTCAACATGTCATTTCCTCATATTTTTAACTCTTCTTATTTTACTTTATTATTCTCTTATTCATCTTTCAATGCCTCTTCTACATATTTAATCTCCCTTTCTACAATCTATTTTTACCTTCACTCTTCCTTAACTACTTATTTTATGACTAGTGCCTCACACTAATTATGTAACTAGAAGAGTTAAAAATGGCTCAAGCAATGATTCAAAAACATTAAGGTTGATATAATTATGTTAGGTAGTGGAATGCAAAAAACTTTGAGGAGAGCATAAAAAGTTGTAAGCTATCATTAATATTACATTATAGATATTAGTGCTATTATTGATTTTATATTACTTGTACTGATGAACATATATTGTTATTACTATTTATTGAAGATTTTTTTGGTAATTTTATTATCATACATTATCTATTTATAATGTTGTACATGTTGATATTATTGTCAGCATCCTTGTCATTTGATATAACTATCCTTATTTATTTACTTATTTCTTATAATTATTTATTGCTAGAATTCTATCATTATTTTGAGCTACACATTCTTGATTAACAAATGTCTAGCAACATATTTATTAGTATGATCAATTAATATAGGAATCCATAGTGTTGTCAAAATAATAGGGATTTTAAATTAATGTTTGTCCTAGTAATCATGATTTTGTCTAGTATTTTTTATAACCTATCCTTCATGCTTAATATCTACTTTATCAATGTTTGTTGTATTTATCTAAGTTCATTAATAATTGACATCTATGCTACCATATATTTCTATTCATTTATTATCTATCATGATAATGTATTTTATATCTACTAGACAACTTCCAATTCTTCCTATGTTGCAACTAGGACCAATTCACTCATACACACTCAATTTTTTTCTCAAACTAATTATTCAAGTGCACTAACCTAGCATGCATTCACAAAATATACTTCATCTATAGCCCAATAATGTCGTGTTACTATAACATGATGATAAATCTATTCACTCGTGGAGATGATTCAAAGACCTCAAATTAGACTTCCTTGATAGCTACCTTTCCAACTCATTATGCAACTGTATCAATTATCATTAGATAATTTTATTCCTGTTAACATATCAAATAAAAAATTATGCTAATTTTATATGTAATAAGTTTAGACATCTAAATTTGATCGCTCCCATATGATCAAATTCATCTCTTTATTCGTCCATTCCGTCAATATTAATTTATTTAATTAATATTGCGCTTTTTGTCCAAAGTCCTTAAAGTATTTAATTTAACAATTAAATGCTTTACTTTACCCCTTTTTCCTCTCTAAATTAGATAAATACATCAATTTATTTAATTTAGTCATTTTAACCCTTTTGAATTAAAATCAATTTAAAATTCTTCTTTTCTCTCTCCTTGTCACATCCTCCATAATCCATCTCTAATTTGGATTAATTTAATTAATTCATGATTAGGATGTGCATCCTTTTAATCAAGGATTAATGCCACATCCTCCTACATTTGCCATTTGCCTATAATATTCCATTAATTATCTTAATTATGTGTTTGCACAACCTTAATCAAGGTCATTAGCCACTTTTAGCACCCCTTTTTAGTCAACCTTTTCATTTGTTTTTTTTTGGCAATGACCCTCTTTTCCATGTGAATTTTTAATTCACATTTATTCATCCTAGGTCTCTCTTCTCCCCATGCGAATTTTTAATTCACATTTTATCTTTCCAAGACTCTTAGAACATTGGACTTGTCACCTCATCCACATGAGACCAATTCCCACCCTTTTGGAGACCCTCTCTTATCCATTAGATTCTCCTAAGAATGTGAATTTTTAATTCAAATTTATTTCTCCAACCACTTTCTCTTTTCCCATGGAGATTTTTGAGGAATTCCAAAATTCCTCAAATGCCACTTTCATTCTCACTTGGGGACAAGAATTTCCTTTTTGAGAAAATATTCTCACTCCCCAAGGTACTTGGAAGGTACTTGTCCTTCCTCCACATCATGTACTCTCCTTCCACATCATCTACACATCATCTCACCCTTAGCCACTTCACATTCCACATGTCAAAATG
Source organism: Sequoia sempervirens (assembly GCA_007258455.2). Taxonomy (NCBI): domain Eukaryota; kingdom Viridiplantae; phylum Streptophyta; class Pinopsida; order Cupressales; family Cupressaceae; genus Sequoia; species Sequoia sempervirens. The sequence continues at coordinate 304,493,556 of VDFB02086081.1, read as the reverse complement.
TGAGGGCTTGTGAGTCCTCAACTCACCTTGGCCCTTCATCTTGGCCTTGTTGGATAAATCTCAACCATTGAATTCTCTAGAGAATTCAAATTCCTCTATAAATACCCCCTCCTCTAAGGAATTTTAAACACTTAGTCATTTTTGTAACTAAATATTGTCATTTTGAACACTCAACTCACAAGCATTTCATTTAGCTAAGCCATTTTAGTCATTTGCACTATCATTTAGTCCTATTGTCAATCTTGCATCAAGAGCCATCCAAGGAGCACACAAAATAATCAAAATCAAGGGCCAACTAAGGAGTCTCATCAATAAAGAAGGTATAAGCAGATTACAATCTTCATTTTATTTTATTTTTTTGTTTATTATTCCTTAGGCTAATCTTGAGGTGTCCCTTTGTGTTTTTTCTCATTGAATTTTAGTTATTTTGCATAGTTCGAACTAGACAAACATTTAGGATCACATTTCTAGCATGCCCGATGGGACCCACAAGCGAGTTCCCCTATTTTACATTTTTTTGTTGTTGAGTTGTTTATAGGAACAGGTCGCAAAGGGGCGACTACGCCCTTCTGGTCACTGCAGAGGGGCGACTACACCCTCCTGGTCACTATAGAGGGGCGATTACGCCCTTTGTTTCACTGCAGAAAGTCGATTGCGCCCTTTGTTTCACTGCAGCAGGGCGACTACGCCCCTTTAGTTAAATTTTTTTTCTAACGGTTCACTATAGAAGGGCGATTACGCCCCTTGGTTAAACTTTGTTTTCTAACATTTCACTGTAGAAGGGCGACTATGCCCCTTGGTTAAGTTTTGTGTTCTAACATTTTACTACAGAGGGGCGACTATGCCCTCCTGGTTAAACTTTGTTTTCTAACGTTTTACTACAGAGGAGCGACTACGCCCTCCTGGTTAAATTTTTTTTTCTAATGTTTCACTACAGAAGGGCGACTACGCCCCTTGGTTAAGTTTTGTGTTCTAACATTTTACTACAGTTGGGCGACTATGCCCTCTTGGTTAAACTTTATTTTTTAACTTTTCATTGCAGAAGGGTGACTACGCCCCTTAGTTAAATTTTGTGTTCTAACATTTTACTACAAAGGGGTGACTACGCCCTCCTATCACTACAGAGGGGTGACTATGCCCTTCCTCAGCACTGCAGAGGGGCGAATATGCCCCAAAACAACACATTTTGAGAGGTAAAATGACCATTTTAGCTTCGTTTTTGCTCTTATTTTTTGTTGTTTTCATATCCTAACCCCCTAACATTATTTCTTGCAAGGATATTTGTGTTTTTGCTAACATTTTGTAGCATATTCTTATGTAATAGATGAAGAACGCAGGATAAAACAACTAACATTTGATTGTAGGGCTATCCATTTGCTCAGATTTTAAAAGCTATCCTTGTTGTTTTCGTTAATCTAAGAACATAGTTTAATTAAGGGAAGTAATATTCATTGCTTGTTGTGTCTATCTTTTTGGTGTTACCTCAAAGGGGCACTAATACATTTGACTGCAAAATACGATGAAACTGTCTGACGAAATATGTAAAATACGATGTTCGTCGAGTGCTTGTAAAATTTGATGTGTAATTTCTAATTTTTTGAAAGTTAATCCCTGACGTTCGTTGAAATTTCAACGAACCTGGGGTTCGTCGAAATGTCGGCTATCATTTTCGTCGAATTTGCGACAAACATGAAAAATTAAAAAAAATTAAATTGTGGCCGACATAAAGAAAAGTGAGTTCGCATTTATTACAGCACAATGTTTTTGCTCTACTTGAGACAATTTGTGGAGAACTAAGGACGATTTTCTTGGGAAAATCAAGAAAAATTCAAGAAGATATCAAGCTAGGTTGAGGGTAGTCATTGTCTTTTTGCAAAATTCAGTTGTGAAGTCAGATTTGTAGTTCTAGGTTTGAAAATCATATTTTAAAGCAACATCTCATCAGATTTCATTTTTAGAGGTTAAGGGTTTTGAGAATTTCATGTCAGATTTTTTTGTGTGGAATCACCATAAGATCACAACCGAGGAACAATTCTTGTGACTATAATTATGTGATCCATAACTCTATTGGTCATGTGGCACAGTTGTGCTATAACAAATATAGGATGCATTCATGTGTGACCCAAGTTTAATGTGGCTATGTTGTGATAGAAATGGAGGCACTCATATAATGTAGTTAATTCAGGTTGTATAATGTAGGTGTTAATCATCATTGGGTGCATTCAGGTTGTCTCAAGTTTAATAGGTTAGAATGTAATTATAGCATGATCGAAGAGTGATTACTTCTTGCTGCAATAAAGAGCCTATAACTCTGGTTGATATGCAGAGTGGTTGTGTTATATCAATTATGTAGTGCATTCAAGCACAACCCATGTTTAATGGGCTATTCTAGAGAGTGATCAAGATTTTCTAAACCTTATGAATGTTACTTGACATATATTTGCATAATCTCAAATTCCTTTAAGAAGAGGATTTTGAAGTATCAATGTATCCTATATAGGGTTTAGAATGATTTCTTTTAATTAAAAAAATAAATAAATGATGTATTTCTATGAATTAGATAATGGCCGGAGGTCCTCTAAATCTGCCCCAGCACACTATCCTCTTTGGCACTGTATTCATTACTCCAGCTACTAGGTTTTTGCATGTGACATCTTTAATATCTTCATGACCGTGGCTTTTAAATAGATCTCATTCTTTGCTTTAATCCTTTTCATGGTAACCCTTGAGTTCCATAATCCAACTTCAATCTCTTCTAAGAATGCTGTCTTAAGCTAGACTGCATAGTATGCATATAAAGCAAGTCTTTTATACTTGCCATTGTTCCAAACCACCACTCACTGCCTTGCTTACAATGTTGCCTCCATAAGCACAATAACATATTTTAAAATCATGGTTGCCAGTGATTGACCATTAAGGTCACCACTTTCATCATGAAGATACAATGAGATTTTTGTCTTCAAACTCAAGGCATTATGGAAGATAACATTGTGAATTGTTTGTTGTGTACGATTCGATTTTCTTGCACATTTACTACTTTGCTAACTTCCTTTAAGACTGGGTATTGCACCCTCAGCTGCAATCTCAAATAGCTCACTCACTATCACTTGAATATTCCTTTCATGAGTATCCTTCTATAAAATCAAACTATGCCCTATAGACTGCCTACTTACTACAAGGGACTCATTGTTTTATGGTATTGTAGTTCTTAAGATCCTTCAACTTTATTGACACTACTTCAAAGTCCACAAGGTATTATTCACTATTTTCCCATCTTTGGTGAGTCTCAAAACACTGCTCAAACATGCAATCCACTACCTCCATTATACAATATTAATGGCTAAGAAGAAGCATTGAACCTATGATTACCACTGTTACTTCATTTGGACAGTCATTCCCTGATTGCATTTTCCTTGTCTAACACTACCAAAAGCATTTGAAAAACCCTTAAGGTCAGCAAGGGGGTAAGGAAACTCACTGTTAAAATCTCCACTTTACTATGCAAGGTTTGAGCTTTATTATCTTGTCACTGCTTAGCCTGTTTTTGACTATCACATCTCAAGTGGCTGTCATTCTTCTTACCGTAGATTTCATTTACAAATGTCACTAAGCTACATAGTGTGCTTGTTATTGGCTACAATCTTTAGATTGCAAGATTTTGTTATTACCTATAATGTCTCAATCTTTCTGGTATTGCAACCTCACTAATCCGCTATAGTTATTGTTTATGTTTCTATGGAGGCCTAGGGTTTGTACCCTAATCATGCTCTTACCAATGCTTCTGTTATTTTTTATTAGGGCTCTCTCAATGTTGGGGGCCCTAGGGATAAGCTCGTCATAAGAAGTGACACATTGCATCTTTAACTAAAAGGATAAATCCTTATTGACATTAGCAATGATGATTACAACTCATTGCTCCATAGGAATGGGTCACTTGCTCTTACTAGCTCGCTACCTCCATTGTTGTAGAAATTTTGTGATCAAGTTTAATATTTTGATTTTAGGAGTCTTAACGGTTGGAAATCATAGTAAAATCAGAATTTAATAAGTTTTGGAATTAGCATTGTAAAGTGTTTTTTGGGGTCATTAACTTGAGACTATCTTCTCTTTTGCAGGGGTGGTTGCATGCCAAATTTTTTTGGTGTAAAATATCAGAATTATTAGATTATGTTACATGTCTATGAATAAAAATTATTGGAGTGTGAGTTTGATATTTTTTGAAGATCTAAATAGTCAAGCTTGGTAAAGAAAAATCATGTCGGATAATATTAGTCCAGAACAAAATGAAGAGACACTTGATAGATTATGGGCTAGATTGAAAAGAAAGGGTGATGGGAAATATTTAGTCCCTTGCAATAATTGCAAGGGATTAAAAGGCGAGAGATGACTTTTAATCACAATAGGCCCGAGGCTGTGGCCGGCATGGTCCTTGCGTTGAAGGGGGCATGATTATTGTCCATTGGTAAGTTGTTCATTATATGTGTTTATATTGATTGAATTTGTAAATGTTTATATTGTTTTAACATTTTATATATATATATAATCACTTGATCATGATCATGGTTTATTTGTGTCTATCATTATTATAAAGGTGGGGCGCCCTAGGGCAGATGATATGGATTATCTTGGCCCGAAGAATGTGGTTTTGCAAGCAGATGAACATGGAGCTGTGAATATCGAAGATGAAGTTAATGATCCTATGGAAGAAGATGATCATGTGCAAGAAAACATAGTTGAAGATGATGGTACAAATACATTGATCCATGCCACATTTAGTGGCAGAGCTGATCATGATGATCAAGATGACTTTGATGATGTTCATGATTTACGTGTACTTGACAAGGCATACGAGTCCCTTTATGAAGGCTCTGAAACAACTCTTCTCTCTGCTATATTGTTGCTGTTGAACTTGAAAGTTATGAATGGTTTATCAAACATAGCAATCTCATGGATATTATGGTATGTCATATATGTCATCTTTTTTTATCTATTTTAATTGTTATTAGTTCATCACTAGTAAATAAAGGATGAAATATGTACCATTAATATTCTTTATATGAACAAATTATTTTTTGTTGTAGATTGATTGGTGAATTTTTGTTACCACCATCAAATATTTTACTTTGCTCATACCGAGATTTATGTTCCATTATGAAAGATATCGGAATGGAGTATCAAACAATAGATGTATGTTCCAATGATCATATTATATATCATAAACAACAAGAATTTGCAACAGAATGCCCAGAATGTCATATCAGTAGATATCGAACAGACCAACTAACAAAAAAGGTGCCTTGCAAGGTTCTTCGTTATATTCCATTATTCCACATATACAACGATTATTTAGATGTGAAAGCTTAGCGCAATTGATGGATTACCATGCACATAATAGAAGTGGAGATGACATTCTTTGAATGCTTGCAGATGGTTCTGCATTTAGGGACATGGAGAAAAAATGGCCACACTTTAAAGAAGAACCTCATAATATCAGTCTTTCATTGGGAGCAGACGGTGTCAATGCATTTGGAGAGCTGAGATCTATTTACTCAGTGTGGCCTGTTTTTGTTATCAACAATAACATTCCTCCATGGATGTCAATAAAGAGGAGCACATAATGTTGTCAATGATTGTTCCAGGTATTTGTTTACATCAATTTTCTTTAACGTGGTAGCATCTCATTTGTCTTATTTGTTGCATAATGACATATTTTTTTCATTCAATAGTCATGTACATTAATTTATATATATTACAGTAAAATGGTTATAATAATTATGTAATGTTTATGTTCATTCAACTAGGTAAGTACCAAGTTAAAGATATGAATGTATATATCGAGCCTCTTATTATTGAGTTACTAAAAGTTATGGAATAGCATCACTATGTATGGCGTCTCGAACCAATAAGACAAAGACAATTTCAATTCCATGCAATGCTTGTATGGACAATTCATGATGCCCCGGGGCTAACACATTTTGTGGTATGTTATAGCGTTCAGGCGCACTTTAACAATATTTAATTTGATGAAGTAGATATAATGCATGTTTTTAAAATAATCTATTCATTATATATAATTATAAAAATTGACATATTTAATCCAATTATATATGATTTTGCAGGTCTTCAAACAAAGGGAAAATTTGTATTTGTGGGTTAGATGAAATCTAGATCATTCAACAAGTTTAGGAAGCCGGAGTGTTTGATGAGTATAGGCACTTCCTCCATAGAAATCATAAGTATCAAACTACTGAAAAACATATTTTCAATGGGAAAGAGGAGACTACATCAAAACCACGAAGAATGTCACCTCACCTATGGAAGTTTGAATATAATAGAATTAATCGTCAAGGTTATACATCGGATCAAATTGTTTATCTATCATATATGATATGTTTTGAATTTATATTTTTATATTGTGTTGTGTTTACTCATGTTGTAATTGACAATGATTGTGGTTGTTAATTTGTTTAACTTATATGCTTCATGAAGGTCATCAAGGCATTAATGGTCAGCTTCCACAGGACCTGAAAAAGTTATCCCAGACAATTTAGTAGGTTGCCCTACTATGAGCAGCTACAAATTGTGCATTTGTTTGATACAATGCATATCAGAAAGAATATAACAGAAACGTTATGGAAAATATTGGATGGAAGGGATGACAAAGAAAAAATTGTCAAAAATTGTACTGACATTCAGGAAGCCAATCATGCAATGAAAAATTTCATTCAATTGAATACTGATGGAGACCACATTAATATAAGTGCCCTTCCTTGGTTATTAACAGAGCAGCAAAGCAATGCTATAAAAGAAGTCATACAAAAAATTTGATTTCCCATAGGATTTGTTGCAAACATAAATAATATAATAACAAAGAAAGGTGAATTTGGGTCAGGGATGAAAACGCATGATTGGCATACCTTCATTAAGGTAAGTATTCTAGTATATTATATACACTTGTATAATGCATGTACTTTTCAGTGTATTGTGTTTACTACTTTTGGAAAAATAATGAAAAGATCATTTTATAATTGTTGCAGTACATTCTACCTCTATCTCTCCTAGACAACTTTGACAACAATGTCAAGCAAGTTATATATGATCTTGGAAAATACATGAAGGTATTAGAAATATTTGTTCAATTTGTTGTATACAACTTATAATTGCCATTTGTTTTACTTGTTATGTAATATCTTGTATATTTTTGTTAAATCTCATTAATATATTTGTGCCTTGAATCATTTGTAGATGGTTGTCATCTAAAGAAATCCATAAAGAAGATATAAAATTATTGGAAGAGAAAAATTTCTCATTTAATGTGTGATGCAAAAATGTCTACCTTGACATT
>VDFB02086081.1:304380809-304476287 GCA_007258455.2 Sequoia sempervirens | reverse complement strand
AGGCTCTGTGGCTCTTGATAATGAGCCCGCCTCTTAGACTTGGGATAATATCAGCCACATTTGGTTTTCTACCTTGAGGTGCTAGTGCCCATATGGCTAAAGTTTCATATTCCTCACTAAAAGTAGAGTCTTGTAGAGCTGCCTTGACTTCTTCTTCACTGTTTTGCATAGGATGCTTAGACTGCATAATAGAATTGAATGCTATAGCATTAGCTATGTCCCATTCAGGGAGGAGTAAGACACCAGCCTGAGATACAAGTTTCCTTCCTTCATCAGGAGTGATGCTTTTGAATTGCTCCATTAATTCAGCTTTGACTTCATCATCATTCTCCTGGTCAGACCTATTAGGTCTTGATTCCCTCCTGATCTTGCATTTATCCTGATATTCTTCAAGTTTCATCTTCCAGATCAACTGCAAGAACACAAGAGTTTTCATGAAGGCATCATCATCCAAGAACGCCTTGCAAGCCACCATCTTGGCGTCATGTACACATTGCCCCTTTATATCTATATTAGTTAGCACCAATTGTGCTGATCTAGGAGGGGAGGGGATACCAACCTGCATGTCCTGATCAGTTATGATTATCTCATCCACCAGAGCCTCTTGTGACTCCTCAACTCTTCGCCTCTTAAGGCTTGGCTCTGATGGCAGCTCTACAGGGTCATTTCTAGGTGGTGAATCCAGATCCACAATCTTTATCCCCCCAGGTTTCCTAATCCCATGACCTAGTTGTGATGATGTTTTCATTATTTGTTTCCCTTTTTTATCTCCTCCTTCTTCATCATTGTTATAATCTCTCTTCCTCTTGTATAGAGGCCTGTCCATTGGTGGCTGATAGGTCGGCCTTGTTTCTTCAAGCCTCACCTCTAATCCCTGAATTCCCCAGTCCAGTTCCAAGTTTATTTTCTTGGTTCTCAGGGTGCTCATGATTTCTTTGAAATTATTCATCAAGAAATCAATTCTTTTATGAAATGGAGTGAACTCCATTAGTGGATTATATTTTGGATCCAGTTTATGCACCATGGCCAACATTTTCTCATAAGCAATCCACTTCTCTTTATTTAATTCCTGTTGGCTCAAATCAAACTCATTTCTAATCAAATCCTCAGGAAAATTGAAAACATGAGAAAAATTGCCACCCTTAATTCTTTGCCTAAATAGGGCAAAGAATCCCTCAGGGTCATGCTGCCTCGTAGATCCACTCTTCAAATGGTAGTCATCAAAATATCTGTCAAAGTGAACCCATCCTCCCTTGGAAAAAAACAAAGTCTGAAACAATAGTATAATCAGGGAACAAAGTCCATTTTCCTTTTCCTGTCAAATTATCTTCATGAATGCAACCTAGTTGCCACATGACCTCTGCAAATCCCATTCTTGATGGTACATTATATGGGAGAATATGAGGAGCTCCCTGGAAACTATAAACCCTTAGGACAATGCTTATAGGGTATAGAATGATGTCACTCTAATTATGACACACCTTCAAATCAGGCTTCCTCACTTTGGGTCGGAGGAAGTCGTGCAAATCCTCAGGAATCCTTGGCACATTCACCATTAGTCTAGCTCTGAGCCTGGAAGCAAAGCAGTTATCAAACTACACAAAATTGGCATCTCCCTTGTTGTAAGACAAGTCTGCACTCCAAGTCTGCACTGGTAATTTTTCTCCATTCATCTCCTGCCTCAACTCCATTTTCTCTGAGAAGAAATCGACATTCTTATACAAGAACATATGCATTAATAAGGAGTACCAAAAGAAAAGGAGTACCAGTGTCCCCCACATACAAGTTCAACAAACCCTCATGTATCCTTTCAGCAAGGAAAGAAGCATAGTCGTACACTATAGAAAAGTTAGGATGCTGAATTTGAGCCCCCATAAACATATAAGCAATGGGCATCATGGTATTAGGGCTGAAACCTAAAATTTGGCAAAGTGAATAAAAAGTTTCCAAGAAATGATCAACAAAACAACTCAACCTGAAAGGTTCCCGGTCAGTTGGGCTTATGTGAATCGTTGAACTGCCCGCCCTGGCTAGATGAGGAGGAAGCAACTTTAATCTGAAAAGAGGTTGTGCCCTGGCATATTCCTGCTTCATTTCATCAAGGTCTATCTAGACCAAGAATGAGCTGTATTCACTTAAATCAAAAAACTTTCCGAATCTTATCTGCATTTATATTCAGTAAAACCCCACCATCATTATCCCTGATAATCCTTGTGACAGGATCATATTATGCAGCCACTACCCTAAGTAGGTCAACATCAAGAAATACATTCGGCACCACAAGTTTTCCCATATCATATCTCCAACCATTTGAAAAGGATGAGACATATTTTGCTACCCATACCATCTCCTAAACATTTCCAAGCCTGTCATTTGTACCCTAGCATCTGCAATGTTATAAGTTTTATATCTTAATCCCTCACCTAAGGCTGTCCCATTTATTAAGATCAAACCCCTCTTCTTGTCATTTGTTGACAAAGGGAATTGGTCAAGGAAATCGTCGTATAGATTCCTTTGCAAATAATCAATAAGGCCAGAATGCTGCTTTAGTGGTGCCATTTCAAACAACCAAGGCTTCTCCTAAGATCAAATTTGTGAACAAACTAGGGCTACCCAAAATGAAATTATAGTACAATTTTGCAATTTCCCATAATTCAAAAGAACCAGTAACCCTAGAACCTTAATCTAGAAAACCGTTGACCAACACAAAACAACCCTCCACAAGAATCACATTCAAATAGAAACAATGATAAAGAAATTAACTCACAAGATTTCGTGCACTGCAGAAAATCAAACCCTGCTGTAATTGCTTTGAAAAAACTCTATCTTTGGCTCTGGACCGCTTCAAAAACACTTGAATGCCCTTGTGGTGAAAATAGCCTGAAATTAAATACTTAAAATTTATGAGAAATGGCCAGAAGACGTCTTGTCTACCATTAAAGCTTACTTGCACGCCGCGCCAACGACTTCAATTGTATTTGACGCAAATTTAAATCTTCGTCGTCGATCTCTTGTTTTTGTCAGATTATCGAATGGTCACCTTCAAAGAAGTTGACAACATCTCCACGTCATTATCAAGGACCCACCGTAATACACAGCACCAAAAGAATACACGTGGCGCCTGCCCGCGATATCACGATTATTAAACTCCCTTTAGTTTAGGATCATGCAATAGCGGGCAACCGTTGATTCCATTCATCGGTGATCATGATCATACATAATAGGGAGCAGCATCAATACCTATCCGTCGAGCAACTTTTTTCACAAAGGTTAAAACATCGCCGTTGATCATGAGAATGTGCATCTCACATGTGGTTTAGTAACCCACTCCATAACGCACTAAAGTCTTATACACATATTAAACACTTTTTTTTTACTCTTTTCAGCATCGGTAAACTGGGACACATGGCGCCCGCCCGCGATATCGTGATCACCAAACAGCCAGCGGTGGTGTCATCGTGAGATCGCGGGGAACGTTCAAAATCAACCGTAGGGAAATCGACGGTCATCAAAATAACCCCTACAAAACATTAAAAATATTTAGAAGAAAATAAGGGGAAAGGGACACCGCCTAGGGCAACGACAGTCGATGACTCAATGTTGTTTTAAAAGCACGAGGCACGAACCGACCCAAACTTTAATAAATAAAAGGGGCAGGTGAAATATTTAGCATTTTTATTAAAAAGGGGCCTAGCCTAGACGATTCAATGGGACATAAGTTGTTTTTAGAACCCCTCCTCGAAAGGTAATGACAGAAAAGACTCAACCCAAAGATAGAACACCAAGGTTTCATGGAAGCAAAGCAAAATTCCAGCCCTAGGTACCTTCCGAATAATCAAGAAAAACTAGTAACAAAAGGAAACCAAGGACTTAAATTTGAGGCTCCATCAGATCAAACTATTAAACTACATGAGAAATAAATGAAAACAATAAATGCATATGTATGTGTATTTGTAAATGTAGGTGTAAAATAAATAAGAATAATGAAAATTATAAAAGAATACAAGGAAAGGTCTCCTCCCTTCTTGGTAGTGATAACCTTCTCCACACACAACCCTTAAAAATTATGAATAGAGGAATATAATTCAAGAACTCAAAGATTCTTCCTACTTGATGCAATTAGTCATTTTATCCTTACAACATGTATAGTGATTACTAGAGCATAGACCAATTCCTCATAATAGAAGAATTTGATCATACTCTTTTCCAATGATGACATTAAGAGTAGAAACCTTAGTTAAATGAATAATTTAGCTGTTATTTAACCATGTCCAACTCATATAAGAGAAGACCACCGCTATGTGTACCGGATACCATGGGAGAAGGTCTTTGGGCTCTTTCATCAATCATCCTACCTTAAAACATACCAAAAATCTCCTAGCAATTAGACATAGGAAGATTTATTATGACTTAAAAAAAAATTATTGCCAAAGTGTAAACTTATGATAACTTAACCAGGCCTAGTACACACTCCCTCCCTGTTAACCACTTAGACATATGGAAATTAAATGTTAATTTGCTTCTATTTTTAGTCATGTAGGTGTCCAATAAACTACTTGGTGGTGTTTCCCTTCAATTTTATTTACTTGAATGAAGAGAAAAAGTCCTTTGATTACAATTAGAGAATACATTTGAGGCCTTGGTTGTGTATCCGTGGACCATAGTCACATTTAACACTTGTTACAAAGTTTGGGGAGTTAAACGTTAAGTAGATTTGATTTGTGATGGACACATTTGGACGGTAGTAACAATAGCTTGCAATCTATCAAGACCTGATTACCTTATAACCTGTGAAAGTCTAGCGATGAAATGATAGATTAATCATAATGTCACCTTGGGATCACATCACCATGAAAGAACTTCATCCAACATCCTTACAAGTGTAGGTACCACCAAATAGGTATTTTTTAGATCTGTCTTCCTCGAGCGAGGGAAATTTAGGAAGAGAAGAGGAAAGCGAGACATGTAGTATGTCTAAAAGAGGGAGACTAAATTAGAGGTCAAAGATTAGAAAAATTCCAGAACACATGGAATTTTTTCTTACTGAAGGGGGGTCATGTTCTTATGATGATGAGAGTATAGGCGACATTGAGGTGACCTTGAGGTACAAACATCTACGGAAACAATGGGTACTCAAGGAACTTCCTCCAATAAACACCTATTTTTGTGTCAATGAGAGGATATATCGCATAACACCATCGTCATTACATGGTTTGGGCCTATTTTGCATGGACGACATAAAGGTCTGTTATGACAAAGTTACTCAATTGATGAAGTATGTTGGACCCTCAGCATAAAGCATATAAACATTGATGCAATCAAGTTCGATATACATGAAGTATGAGTATAATTATCAACAAATTATACAATTCAAATATATGATCAAAATAAAGGAGGGCTATGACATTACCTTAAGGCCAAAAGCAACGGAATATTGTAGGGTTTATAAATGACATGACTGGTCAACAAATAAGCAACCCAATTGCATATTTGAGGCGTGTGAGGGAAACCATGTATTCGTATGTGCGATAAAATCAATAACTGGAGGGGAAGAGTTGCTAATCGATTACAATTTGAATTGCTTAGTTATAAACATAGTTACTATGGGGTGGTGTAAGATACTATGTACCATTTTACCAATCTCCAATTACCGACCTAATATACCATTTTATTCTTATATTTTTTTTCATAAGTTTATTGGTTTCATTTCGGTAATATTTTTTTATATTTAATTTTTGTCATAGGGGGACATTGATTGTATAGAGAAGGCTCTAGCCTAGAGCATAGATCATGATGTATCTTCAGGTGCTTCTACCCGATGTGCCATTTCATTGTAATTGTACAAATTAGATATGAGCAAAATGTTTTATTATTATGTTTTTCTACAAGTTTTAAGCACTTGATAATGTTTTTAATATTCTTGCTAGTCGACGATCGGGGAAAGACACTATGAACAGAGGAGAGCATCCATAGTGAGGTGCGCTAATATTTTCGAGTATGACATGGCTTATTCAACAAACCCTTTCGATACGATAAAGAATCTCATGAAAAAATGCAATGAAGAAATGACTCAATTGATGTTCAAAATGCCTCAAACAGATGAGATAAGAGAGAGGGTTAAAGTATTGATAGAGAGATTACAAAACTTGCAAGTAAGCTGTCATGAGGTCTTTAATTATAACATAAGTTCATTCATGGTTTTATATTTTGTACTCTTTTATGTTATGAACTAAAATATGTGTTATTTTTATAGGGTTATTTGTCTCCTCATGATGCTCCTGGCCATGATCAGGGTACTGCAAGTGCTTCTCAAGGAGTAAGGGTTGGTAGAAGTGTCCATCTTGATCTTCCTACGCATACATCACATTATCTGACCCCATCATCTGTGCCTATGTTGTTGTTTGAAATGTCGGCAACACATACCATGCATGCATTCATTAACGCACCCTCTGGCAGCGAACACATACCAGGACATGCATCAGGACATGTACCTAGGGATGCAGAGGCCACTAGTACTGGTGATGTTTTAGCAGCATTTCCTGGATCTTCTTGTATTACTAGTACGAGAACATTGCTGGTCACACTTGTGGTGACCAAGGATTTAGTTCCCATAAAGATAAAGAAGGTCCCAGGTACTTTAAATTTTTTTAATTATTATTCTATATAATCCAATTGAAATTTACTTATTGATCGCTCTTTTTAGACTATTGATCCCATGATCATTTTGCAGGAAATGATGTTTTTTATAAACATCTAAGTGATATTACATTGGAGCTCTTCGAGCCCACCATACGTACACGGTGGAATGCCCAAAATGAAGATTTAAAAGATGAGCCCATTAACCGTTTAGTTGTGTTGTTCAGTGATAAAACATTCAACCGAACCAAGGTCCTTAAGAAATTCGGTACCTATCTAAAGTATGCGAGGGACCAATATAGGTCATATTTAGAGAAGAACAAAAAGTGTGAGCATCCCCCCATGATTCCGTGAGAGGGAGGAGGGACCTGTGTTCATGGAAAGGAGAAGGTCAAAAGAAAGGAAAGACACCAATGCCAAGGAAGGTATGTGATATAGAAGCATAACCAAAACTCGACACTGTGATTTTAAAAACTGCACGTTGACGATTTTTTCCTCGATTTTTTGTAAAATCATTGACTTTGGTCAATGATTTTTTCGCTTCAAACTTCAAATCGCCAAAAATGTGTGTTTAAAATCAGAAAAAAAACGGAATAAAATTGAGCTTATCATGAAAAAACCATGAGACCATGGCTTGTTGCTTACTATTATGTTTTGATAGATTTTTTCCAAGCATTCATAGCTTGTTTGAAAGCACCTATTTTAGTATTTTAGCCATAGCAGCAAGGCAATGAACTGTTGATAAAATGCTTTGGTAGATACAAGGAAAATGCGAGATAGACAAGGCAAGGAATCGTTGTGGGCTGAAACTTTAAAGAAATGTAGTCTCACAGTGATGGAATTAGCGTGACAAATGCCATGACAAGTAAATTGGGTTATGGATTGTCATGCATTCCATCAAATGCGGAGATCGCATTTTTAGGCATTTTTTCAAACACCACTTTGTCTATGTGTTATTGCTTAATATTATGCTTTGGTAGATTTTTTCCAAGCATCCATAGCTTGTTCGAAAAGCACCGCTTGAGGTTTTACTTTTAGCCATAGCATGAAGGCATTGAACTGCTTGATAAAATGCTTTGGTAGACATGTATGAAAATGTGATAGCATAGAAAAGGTAGTGAACTATTTGAAATGTTTAAAATGGTCTCATGGTGATGGAATGCCATAACGAATGCCATGACAAGCAAATTGCCAGGATTGTCATGGCATTCCATCACCATGAGACCACATTTATTTTGAGGCATTTTTTGAAACAGTTCACTGCCTTGTCTATGCTATTGCTTACTATTATGCTTTGATAGATTTTTTCCAAGCATCCATAGCTTGTTTGAAAAGCACCTATTTTAGGCTTTTAGCCATAGCAGCAAGGCAGTGAACTGTTTGATAAAATGCTTTGGTAGACATGTATGAAAAATGTGGTAGCATAGACAATTGTCACCATTTGATATTTATGTAGTTGTAGTATGTTTTGTGCAATGTAATCAGCTTATATGAATACTCCAACAAAATCTATTTTCTATAATTCATGGATTGAACTCTATATTTTATATGCTCTCAATGTTCAGATGTGCTTGGAAATGCCATTAAA
The DNA here is from genome assembly GCA_007258455.2 of Sequoia sempervirens. Taxonomy (NCBI): domain Eukaryota; kingdom Viridiplantae; phylum Streptophyta; class Pinopsida; order Cupressales; family Cupressaceae; genus Sequoia; species Sequoia sempervirens. The sequence continues at coordinate 304,468,063 of VDFB02086081.1, read as the reverse complement.
TTCTTTTTTAAAAGTAGTATGCTATGTGTGATACTATCAACAATGTAATTATATACTCATTACTCTTTCTTTTTACATAATCTAACGTATTTCAAACTTTTCATAGGCTTCCCGACACATCAAAAGCAACAAAGGAAAGACTAGAAAAGCACGAGCAACACAAACTTGGCTCTGGTGGTTATATGAAATTAGTTGCACAAATTGTAAGTATCAATAAATGAAATATTGCATCCAAATTATAAATTGAAAACAATTTTGGTTTTATCACACCATAGAAGCAAAATTCATGATCTTTGCAGAAAATGTAGGGCTCTGAATTCAACAGAGTTCCCACAGAAGAGGACCTAAAGATTGCCTTCCTAGCAAGGCTATGGAGCCGTATCAACGCCTAAGAGTCTTGACTGGGTAAACACAATCTTCCATTGCATCCAACACGCAGGTAAATAAACTCAATAAAGTTTATTTAAAATTGAATACTTGTGCAATCTATTCAATATTAATTTCCACCATAAAGTAATTACATGCCTATTTGTTTTAAACATTGAAGCAATGATAATACTGCACATGACATTGGAATGCAGCTTGATGAGGGTGGAGAAGAATGTGCAGATGAAGGTCATGGTGTGCATCCCGGTACTTTAGAGCATGTAGAGCATTATCAACATGTTGAGCATGATCAGGCTAGAGAAGATCAGGAATATGATGTGGCCCCATCGGTAAAGAGGACCACTCTAAAGTTCTTTAAACATATTTAATTGCAATTGGTGTATTAATTAATGTAACCTTTCATGTTTCAACTTTAGAGCATGTAGAGCGTGATCAATGTGTTGAGCATGATCAGGCTAGAGAAGATCAGGAACATGATGTGGCCCCATCGGGTAAAGAGGACCACCCTCATGTTCTCTTAAACATATTTAATTTCAATTGGTGTATTAATTAATGTAACCTTTCATGTTTCAACTACATATCAGGATTTAGAGGGTGTTCAACATGTTGAGCATGAGTCTATAACAAAAGTTCAGGAACATGATGTGGACCCATCAGGTAAAGAGAACCACTCTAAAGTTCTTTTAATTAATGAAATACTTGTAACAATAATGATAAAACATATTAGTTTAACATTTCTTTCTTATTGCAGCAACCCCCCTTGAAGCACATCCACGCATGAGCATGACTACGGCATTAAGATCACAGCATAGGGAAGAACAACTAAAGGGGGGGCATATATTGATTTAGAAAATGATACTCCACTTCAGCTTTATGTAGCTTTAAAAAAGAAACAAAAAAAAAAGTGATTGTAATCATATAATGACAACCATATTTTTGATAATATGTAAAAATTGAAAGAATGAATATTATATGTTAATGAATGAATGTGAATATGTTAATTAATGAATGTTATATGTTAATGAATGAATGTTATATGTTATTAATGGATGAATGAATGAATGTTATATGTTATTAATGGATGAATGAATGATTAATGTTATATGATTGGGTATGGGGAATTGAGAGTGATGTGAGGGGGGGAAGGGGCCAAATGAGCTTCCACCTGTCACGTGGTTGGCCCTGTTAAGTAGAGAATATTAAACTATTCTTGAAACAAAGAGAATCTCAATAAGGTAATGCACTTTTCAATATAAGAAATGCATCATTTGAAGCATCAAACCAATATGCAGTCTGTATGTATGACTAGTCGTCAGTCTCCGCAATGGTACATTTCCACGAATATTTTTTTAAAAAAAAAAATTGACGCTTCGTCGCAATTTTGACGACAACCATCGACGAATCAATAAAAGGCTCGACAAAGTTGTTATATCTACGGCAAAGATTTCGTCGTAACTCCCCGCACATTTCGTCGCAATTGCGACAACCTTTCAGCGTTGCTACCATGCTACTCCTTTCCCATTTTGTTGCACTTTCGACGAACTTTTTGGTGTTCTTCCGACGCTACTCCTTGCTAATTTCATCGCAAAGTCGATGAACTCTTGGTGTTGTTTCGACGCTACTACTTTCCTATTTTGTCGCACATTTGACAAAGTTTTGGTGTTGTTTCGACGCTACTCCTTGCCCATTTCGTCGCAATGGCAACAAACATCTGTTGTTGTTTTGACGCTACTGCTTTCCCATTTCATCAAACTGGCGATGAACTTCTAGTGTAATTCGTCGGTGGATACACAAAGTTTTCGTCGATATTCTGACGAAAGTCTAAAACATTTTATGATGCCGTCGACCAATGATTCTTCGCCGTTATTTCAACATTTAATTCGTTGTCGGCCTTTCGACGAAAAAACAACGACGAAAAGATTTTCACCATTGCGTCGCTCTTCCGACAAATATTTGTCGAACTACCGACGAATGACTGTCGAAAAATGGTGTCAAATTCAGTAGTGGGGGCATTAGTTTGTTTTCACTTTCCCCTTACACTTCATGTGAGCCTAGGGAGAGTTGGAAACGATTAGTGTCTTCTTTCTAGTGGGACCTTCTTGGGGATTTCATCACCCCAAGGGACGATCCCAACCACGCGTATTGGTGGGGTATACAAAGGGGGGAGAGCAAAATTTTTACCTCAATCTAGTCACATCGAAGCTAGGGTGATACCTAGATAGACGTGAAGAGTTGGTCTGAGCCCTTTAGTATCTCACAGGGTGCTCTCAATTCACACTTGTGACAGGCTGGTGTTCACGGTTGTGCCTCACATACCAAGAGTATATTGAGGACTCCCTAGACATCTTGTGCATCCTAGATTAAGACCTTTATTGACCATACCCTTAACACTAATCATAGGATTGTGCTTATTTGAAAGTGTTTTCTTGTGAGAAACTAGTAAATTTTTTGACAAATTGGCCTTATTATTGTCATTTTAAGTCTTTGCCATAGTCATTTTCATCGAAACCAAGTCCCTGTTCACTGTAGAGGGGAAAATTTTCCCTTTTGTTTATTGTAGAGGGGCAACTCTTCCCTCCTATTTACTGCAGAGGGGTGACTATGCCCTCTTGTTTACTGCAGTGGGGTGAATTTGCCCTCCTGAACAACCAAAATTGCCCTTTTAACTCCGTTTAGCCTCTAAACCATCATTTAATCATTCCAAATCTTTATCTAATCATCCCAAGCCTCTGTTTTGTCATTCTAAACCTCCGAAAACCTCTGTTTGATCATTCTAAACATCCATTTTATCATTTTGAACCTCCATTTAGCCTCCAAAACTCTCGTTTAACCATCCTAAATCTCCACTTTTTATCCCAAGCATCCATACATTTGTTCTCTCAATCTGTCCACTCATTTTGAATTTTCTAGTAACCCATTCGAAAAGCCCATATTATCACCTAGTTAACTTGATTCACCAAAATTTTACCCTTTGCATCACCTAACCCTTATTTCATAAACACCACTCATCATCGAATCACCCTAACCATGTGTTAAAAAGTGGTTACCCAAATTGACCTTAGCACTTGAATTTGATTGTTATCCTTCATATTAATCACTAACTTCGACCCAAATCAATTTACTTCCATCTTGAGGTGAATTCGGTGTCATAAGTTATCATCCTCGGCCCAAATCAATCCATTTCTATCTTGAGGTGGATTCGGTGCCATGATCATCCACTTAATCAATCAATACTCTAGGTCACTAAGGGTAATTTCCTTTGACTGTATTTAGGGTCCCCCACATCTTTCATCATCTAATCATTCAAATCTATCATTTGATCAAATCAGTCACACTTATCCAATTATCTAATCGATCCAATCACACCCATTCAATCAACCTATTTTATCGTAGCAATCCAATCCAATCTATCCAATCAAAATTTGATCCAATCAAAACCTAATCAAAATATGATCTAATCATAATCTGATCCAATCAAATCCAATATCAACCAATCAAAATCCAACCTCGTTCAATCAAAATCAAATCTCATCCAATCACAATCAAATCATTCATCAAAGACATCTTTATAATCCACCCATAACACATTTGCATGCCCGTTCAAACTAGGTCACAAGTCAAGAGACAAATGGCACAACAACAAGGTCAAAATTTCCAAGCGAACATGTCTCAAGATCTTAATAACAACACAAATCCTACCAATGGTGCAAATGTTGCTCAAGATCCTAACAATGGAGTAAACATCTCCCAAGATCCTCATAATGGCACTTCATCACACTCCAACATCGAAAATTAGAACAACTCACCACATGGTGAAGAGAGTATGGCTAATCAACCTGAACTCATGCTTGAGGAACATTTCAGTAATCCCCCAATGTACAAATGACTGACCGTTTGTTTAAAAAATATGGGGAAGAAATCTTGGCCCACCTAATTGAAAAGGGTGTCAAACCTCCATCAGGTGTTGACTTATCCAAATATAGGAGCTCCACATCTAATATACCCCAAGGTTCACAAAATTCACCAGATGGTTCATACATCCCCAATGTTCCTCCAGTAGAGGGTTGGCATCAACCTGAATTTGGAAATGGTATTCTTTATCATGTTAACCACCCCCACATGCTCCAATCTCAGTTATGGGGGCTCCTCAAGTTCCTGATCCCAATAATCCTTTCACCTACGGTATGCCGCAAAATGTTCCACAACCTGCACCATTAATGCTAACAACACCACCTTTTTCGAGTCAACCTCCTGTCAACGCTGAGGGCAACCCTTTTACCACATTTCTTCCACCTCTTGGGGCCACAAATCTACCATTGCTTCCGTATACATCTCAACAGCCTCATCAATCTAACCTACCACCTCAATTACCTCCACAAGGTACATCCCAACCAAGTGTTCTGGTTGGTACTCAACAACCTCCTTTACAAAATGCCTCTACATTATCTCAGCCACCTCATCAACAACAACCCCCGCAAAATGCTTTAGTTTCTTCACAACAACCACCATATCAATCGCAAGGCAATCCATCCCAGCCACTCACCCAAACCATATCCTTGTTCCTCACATCCATTTTACGTCCACAAGCTCAACCACAACACAACATCCCATCTTGGCCCACACAACAGTCAACATCACAACAACAACCTCCTCAACATTATTACTATCATAACCAACAGTAGTTCTAGCAATAACTGCTCTATGTGGCCTCCCAACAATCACAACAGTATCCTCAATACCAACAAACCAATCCACAATATCACATTCAAGCTCCTCAGCATTCGGTCGCACATTCTTATGAAAAAAATCTGTACTATACCACACAACAACAACCTCCATACCAACAAACACCCCTGACACATCAATAGGGAACACCATCCTCTCATTATCAAAATCCTTACATCCATCTTCAAACATTATCTCAACAAAATCCATAGTCATCATATCATCCCTATCCATCCAACCCACCAACCTTGATTGCACAACCAGTCAACCTGGATCTATTGGAAATAAAAGCTGCTTTGAAAGATCTCCTAGCAGGGACTGGTAAACAATCCTTTAAATTTGAAGATATATGTCCCTATCCGTTCTATCCTTCCATCTCACGAATTCCCTTCCCAAAGCACTTTGAGATACCAAAGTTTGACAAATACAAGGGAAACAAAGATCCAAAGGCTCACTTACAAGAGTTTTACTCCCAGTGTCAAGAAGTTATGCACAACGACAACTACCTCTTTCAGTTGTTTCCATGAAGCTTGATAGGTAATGCCCTAGAATGGTTCATGGATCTAGAATGAGGGTTCATAAAATCCTTTGTAGATCTTTCAGAAAAATTTGTTTCCTACTTCTCCTTCAATTTGGAAAAAGATACTAATACTTTGGACCTTCTTAAGGAGAAGCAACGTGAAGGTCAAACCTTTGCTAGCTACCTTCAAAGGTGGTGAGAAGTAGCAAGACAAATGAAAACCCCTCTCAAAGAGAAAGACATGGTCACTCTCTTTGTGGAAAACTCACATCTTGACATGGCTCACAACTTCAGATTGCACTGTGTTACCACTTTTGCTGAAATAGTGGAAAAAGGACCTATCCTTGAACATGCCCTTATTTCCAAAGGGCACATCAAGATACATAACCATGAAAAAGAAAGGCCATCCAACGATAAGTCATGCTTTTGGAACAAGAACAAAAACGTAGTGAATGATGGTGTCACTAACACTAAACATGTTAAGGTGGCTAGCACATCCCAGAGGCAACCACCATTTGTACCTAATGCCATATCCGTGCCACAGGGGGTATCTCGTCCTCCTCAACATTCAAACCAGAATAGCCAAGGGAATGACAAACGCCAATATACTCAATTAGGAGAACCCTTGAGCATCATCTTCAATAAGCTGTTACAGGTCAACTATCTGATCACGTACCTCGTCACCAAATTGCTTGATGAATCCAAACCCAAACCAGCTAGTTTAGGGAGAATGAATATTGTGAATTCCATAAGATAAAAGGGAATAATTTGAATAAGTGTCAAGGTCTCAAAAACTATGTCCAAGATCTTATTGATTGAGGAGATATCAAAGTCAACACCAGTCAAGCTTCATCATCCAATGCTCAATTGGAGATATATCAAAATGCCTTCCCTAACCATAACCAAGGTGCGAGTACCTCCAACAATAATCCCCAAGACAACATCACAAACAACATAAGCTATAAGAATGTACCTCTCAATTATGATGGTATTGTCCATTACATTGAGCAGGTAGAACCTCGTGTGTCTATGATACATGTTAAAGCTAAAGATCCCCAATGTGTTGTTGCCACCTGACGGTCCCGCATTACAGTCCCTACAGCCTCCACGTCTGTCCAATCAAATCCTGTAAACTCTCAGTATAGCATTCTTGACCACTTAGGAAATACCCCTACCCAAATCTCAATCTTAGATCTACTTAAGTGTTCTCCCATACATCAGGAAATACTCAATAGAGCTTTACAAGAAACTCAAGTACCTAATGACATCGATCCCACACATTTCCAGGTCCTAGGAGGACACTTGGCTTTATCTTATAAGCTACACTTCAGCCAAAATGACATGCCAAATATTGATGCCAATCACATTCGTCCCTTGCACATCGAAGTCCTGGTTGCCCGTAATAAAATAAAAAAAGGGTCCTGGTAGATAATGGCTCTGCCCTCAATCTATGCACTCTGAAATTCATAAAACAGGTGGGGTATACTCAAGCGGATTTGAGTAATCAAATCATCACAATCAAGGCTTATGATAATGCATAAAGAAATTTTGAAGGAATTATTAGTCTTCCTATTCAGGTTGGACCTATAGTTTAGTGCACTACATGTCATGTCCTTGATCTGTACTTACCATATAATCTCCTCCTTGGCTGCCCATGGCTCCATGCTATGCAAGTCATCCCCTCCATGTACCATCAATGCCTAAAATTCTCAGTTAATGGACAAGAGATCACCATTTATGCCGACCCACAACCATTCGAATACTGTCGCACTTTAGAAGCATCATTTCCCCATTTACATTATTGTCCTGGGGTTGAAATGGGGGCATCTCAGTCATCATTCGTCAATCCATCATCCACCACGATAACCAATCCATCTTCCGACACCAATCCTACAGTCACGAAAGTCTAGATCATTGACAAGGGGTGTGGTAAGTATGAAATGCATATTGCTCTAAATGTGGCAGCCATGCCACCGTCACCACACGCGTACAACCAACCTTCACAGGCTACTCCAAAGGAAGACAAGACTATCACCTTCAATGCAAAAAACATTCCCACTACCACTTTCTGGTCTCCTAGCATAAAGATAGATGTGCCAGAAGAAGACATCAGTCAGTGGGTATACCAGTAAGAGCCTGAACCAGATCCTCCTCTAAAGGAATACTTTCAGGAAGTATACCCTTGGTCAAAAAAGTTTGCAGAAAAGCATAACTATCAAGGCGGGGGCCTAGGTAAAAAAGAACAGGGGTGGTTGCAACCTATTGATGTATCAAAGCTACTGCAAAATATAGGCCTTGGATATGATAGAAAGTAGAAAGGTCCTACAACATCATCTAATACCTCCAACAGTGTCACTATGGACAATGGTCCATTGGAAGGCATACCCAAGGAAGAATCCATCATACGTGCATATGATGACGTTGATCACACAGACTTGTCATCCATGGTTGACTTCCTATCCATCTGTACCATTAGCCTATCCCTTCGCCATCCTGAACTCATTGATTAGGACCTACATGATAGCACACCTGCCAATATCTCCCTGGATACATATGTAAATCTCATGGGATTGGGGGAAGATGATCACTCCAGTCACAAAAATAAAAACAAGAAAAATAAAAAGCGGTCATGTAGTGAAAACCTCCCCGAGGCACTTCCTGTCCTAGAAAAAGTAAAAATAAATGACGCACATTCGATAGTAAAAACCTCAAAGAGGTGCTGGAGGATGGAGATGTTCATCTTCCCCTTGTGGGAACTCAATTATCCACATGATCACCCATCCTAATTGAAGAGACTCAAGAAGTTAATTTGGGTACTGCTAAAAATCCTAAGATCACCTATGTGGCCAAATCTCTATCAGAGCAAGAATATCTAGTCATCGTGCAACTACTCCAAGAAAGTATCATTAACTTTGCTTGGTCATACTCAGATATGCCAGGCTTACACCTTGCTTTAGTAGTTCATCATCTAGATGTTCGTCCAGACGCCAAGCCTGTCAAACAGAAGCTTTGAAAAATGCATCCACAAGTAGCATTATTAGTCAAGAAGGAATTGGAGAAATTACTGGATGCCGGTTTTATCAGACCAATTGACTACTCTGATTGGATCTCCAACATAGTACCTATTGACAAACCAAACAAAGACATTCATATTTGCACAGACTTCCAAGATCTTAACAAATCCTGTCCAAAATATGACTTCCCGCTGCCCAACATTGACATGTTGGTCGATCATACTGCAGGACATAAGATGTTATCCCTTATGAATGGTTTCTCTGGTTATAATCAGATCCTAATTGCACCTGAAGACCAACACAAAACTTATTTTACAACACCTTGGGGTACTTTTTGTTACAATGTTATGCCCTTTGGTCTCAAAAATGTGGGGGCAACATATCAGAGGGAAATGACTATAATCTTCCATGACCTCATACATATCATCATGGAGGATTATGTCAACAAATTACTAGGAAAATACAGAACCTGAGTCGAGCATCCTGCCATCTTAAAAAAGATCTTCAAACGGTTGGAACATTACAAGTTGCGATTAAATCCAAAAAAGTGTGTCTTTGGTGTTGCGTCAGGGAAATTCTTGGGTTTCATAGTTTCACGAAGGGCATTGAAGTAGATCCTGCCAAGGTGAAAGCTATTATGGATATGCCACCCCCATGCAATCTGAAACAATTGAGAAGCCTTCAAGGGAAACTACAATCCATCCGTCGGTTCATAGCCCAACTTGCAAATAAGTGTCAATCATTTACCCATCTCTTGAAAAAAGACTTCTCCTTCAGATGGAACAAACAGTGTCAGATAGGTTTTGATAAGATCAAGGAATACTTGGCTCATCCACCCATCTTAATGGCACTGATTCTAGGGAAACCCCTCCTGCTTTACATCTCCACCACTTCAATTGTATTGGGGGCATTGTTGGCACATGATGAATCATCAAAAGAAAGAGCAATCTACTACATCAGTCAAACACTGGTTGGCTATGAACTAAACTACTCACCCATGGAGAAATCATGCCTTGCAGTGGTCTTCAGTACACAAAAACTCCAACATTACATGCTCAGCCATCCGGTCAAATTAATAGCAAAAATTGATCCACTAAAGTATCTGTTATCTAGAACCACTTTGACTGGTCACATGGCTAAGTGGGTCATGCTCCTAAGTGAATTTGATATAGAGTATGTGGATTGCAAAGCCATAAAGGGACAAGTCATAGCTGATCAGTTGGCCGAGGCACCACTAGTGGATGCTTATCCTCTAGACACTAAATTTCTAGATGAAGAAGTTTTCATAGTTACAGAAACACCGGCTTGGATATTGTATTTTGACAGCTCATATACTCATAATGGATCAGGCGCAAGAATTCTGTTGGTTACCCCTCAAGGTGACTACATTCCAAAATCATTCAGGATAGCATTCCCATGTACCAAAACCATAGTAGAATATGAGGCTCTCCTCATAGGCCTCTGAATTGCAAAGCAGTGCACATAACTCACTTGAGAGTCTTTGGTGATTCATTGTTGGTCATTAAGCAAGTTAATGATGAATTCCTAACAAAATATGATAAGTTGTTACCCTAAAATGCATGGTGGATGACTTCAAGAAATATTTCACCTTCATACAATTTGACCAAATTCTGAGGGTGCAGAACAAAGCAACTGATGCAATGGCTACTATTGGCTCCCTGATTAACATGCCTAATGATAGAACAAAATTTGAGTTCCTTGTGGAACAAATTTTAATCCCAACATATGATATCCCAGAGATTGACATGGTGTGTGACATTTTAGGTCCCGCTTCTGCATGGTACTAAGAAATATATACTTATTTGCATTGATAATATTTTACCCCTAGACCTCACACAAAACCAACAAAAATCCTTTATTCAACGTTCAGCCTGATACATTATCGTCGGTGATACGCTTTATCATCATGGGTTTGATTGAACCCTCCTTAGGTGTCTAAATGAGACCGAAGCCCATACTGCACTAACATAGGTACATAGTGGTGTTTGTGGGGCCCATTCAAATGGTATGGATTTAGCCAAAAGGATTCTACGAGCTAGATATTATTGGCCTACATTAGGACATGACGCCTGTGAGTTTATGAAAAAATGTCTTCCTTGCCAACAACATGCAGATTTGATTCATGCTCCAGCATAGGACCTTCAACCCCTCCTAGCGCCATGGCCCTTCTCTCAATGGGGTTTCGACTTGATTGGAAAGATTTACCCACCATCTTCCGATGACCATACATTCATAATTACTGCCACTGAATACTTCACCAAATGGGTGGAAGTAATGGCACTCTCACAAACCACTGGTACCTAGATTTCAAAATTTATCCTTTACCATATTCTTTGCAAATATGGTATTCCATCCACCATCCTATTCGATAATGGAAAAACTTTTAAAAACAAAGACATGAAAGATCTCTGTGACACCTTTCACATCCAGCATCGTTGGTCAACACCTTATTGCCCCTAGGGTAATGGTCAGGAAGAAGCAACCAACAAGACCCTTATCCGCATCCTTAAGAAGGTTGTCAATAACACTGGTCGAGATTGGCACCTCCATATTCATCCCACCCTCTGGGAATATCACACCTCCATCCGCACCCCTACAAGTGCCACCCCCTATTCTTTAGTATATGGTGCCGAAGCCATCTTTCCAATCGAAGTCGAGATCCCATCACTAAGGATTTCTCTAAAGAACCTTATCAGTGAGGAGGATGCTCATGTTGCACAACTTGCACAGCTGGAGTTACTTGATGAAAGACAAATCAAAGCCTATGATCATCTACAAGCTTATAAAAACTGCCTCAAGCATAACTACAACAAGAAGGTTCATCCTCGACAATTCCAGATTGGTGAACTAGTCCTTAAAGAGAACCAGCGTACTCAGCAGGACTGTGATAAGAAAGGAAAATTTGAAGCAAATTGGTTGGGTCCTTATATTATAACCACTAAATATGGATTTGAGGCATACAAACTTGCTACCCTTGAAGGAGAACCACTAGAAGAGCCTATTAATATCATGCATCTAAAGAGGTTCTACACCTAAATCCGCTTGGTAACCCTACCTGCAAAAATACAAAAAAAAAAATCAAGATTTTTTTTTTTAAAAGTAAAAAAATAAAAATAGTAAAGAGAAATAAGTTCGTCCTATGGTGAAAACCACCTTTGGTGGTGCCTTGGATAAGTACGGGTGGTGAAAATTTGTTTGCAGGCGCCATTTGTAGAGGGTTTAATCATTAGCTACCTTGCATCCTAGTTACTCTATGACTTCATCTATCTTATCTTAACATCCTCTCCCATCCTATCCTTGGATGCTTGGTATATTTTGATTGATTGGATGATCCACATTGGATATCCCTCATCCTAAGCTTTTCATTACCCCACTTTGAGCTTGTGTCGATTGTCTGATCGATGGTTGGTTTGTGTCATCATATAGGATCACCCATTGTGTCAGTCTCCATATAGATCTCATCCTGTCACGTTGGTCTTCTCATCCTTAGTTGAACTACGTTGCCCCTGCACTTTCACATAGGCAAGGCTGATCATTTGATTTTCCCCTGGGGAATTTTTGACCATCCCGTGATGGTCATCCATCATCTGTCTTCATCACCTCATTTTCGCTTTTGTCCATAGTCGGTTGTCGTTTGTCTTTTCCGAACTACATTGCCCCTATGCTTCCACATAGGCAAGGTTGATCATTTGATCCTCCCCCAGGGCATTTGCGTGTCATGTCTTGTGTCATTCATCATTGGTCACCATTGTTTTCTTTCTACTTTATCCATAGTCTTTTCAAGAACTATGAGGGCTCTGCACTTTCACATAGGAAAGGCTAATCTTTGATAGGCCCTTGAGCCCCTAGGTCTATAGGATGTGTCAGTCGTCTATCTTGTGTTGTGTCATTAATCTATGCCCTTAACAAACGAGATCTGCTAGCATCCGCAAATCCAATTGGTTCTGAATATCTTGTGTCATATCAATCTTTTAGTTTAGTATCCATCATCGGTCTCAACAGGATGCATCCTTCCTAACAGACATTATCAACCTCATCCATCCTCTTGATCCTATGGCAAGGGACGTTTGAATTTTTATTGTGATCTCTTGATGCTTTTGGTTTTTGTTTATCATTTGAGCTTCCTATTACAATTAGTTAAGATCACCATAATTTATCATATTATGGTGTGTTTTGGCTGGTTCACATAGGGGCATATCTTGATCTTTTATCGTTGTTGTCTGCTGGGTTGTCCCACATAGTACCCACCAAGATCCTTGCGATCTTGTGTTATGCTAGGGAATCCTTTTGTGCTTGTGGTTATCCCAATGCCTGGCCCAACCAAAGTTTTCACTACTTTGGGGTGTTGGGATAGCCTTCTTGTTTGTGTGTTTGTTTCATGCATTAGGTACTAACTCACCTTGGTTTCCTATACCTTGGCACTTAGTGTCTTATGCTATAGAAAAAATCAGTGCTCCGAAGATGGAAAATCATATTAGGATTGCATTTCATCATCTGTTGCATTGCGTTCACTCTATGATTTTGGTTGTGCAAATACTTTACCCCACTCTCTCCCATTCTTCTCAGGATACTAAATTTTTTTGACAGGTGCCAAATTACACCCATTTTCCACAATCACTACACATTCATCTTCCATTATCATGTCAGTCCTTATTGATGCTTATGACCATGTGTTATTCCCTTTCATTTACTATTTGCATTATTAATTCACTACAAATTACAAGTGCATTATCACATATTAGGTTCATTCTACTAATCATACATACATCACCACCTACATCACAACGTGTTAGATCCATGCATACAATACCACCTGCATCAAAACATGTTAGATCCATGCATACATTGCCACCTACATCACAAAGTGTTAGACTCATAATACATCACATCTTACATATATAAAACATTCATTAAAAAGCCATCATAAACATATACATACATGTCAATAAATCAAATAAGCATCCATATAGATAAGTCATCATAGATATAACATATGCATACATCATAGCACCATATGAATATCTGCATTAATAAAATCATCCATATTTCACAAATGTATAAACACGATCATCCATCCAACGCATGAACATGGTGTCAATAAGAGCTATCATGTATCATATATAAATATACCAAAAGTCCAAAGGGCATCTCATAATCATGACTATCACATGAATAATATCATAATAATGTCGTCGATGTCATCATGTCTATAACCATCGAGTACAAAAATCATGAAGATCAAAATACCAGTACAAGGTCCTGTAAATAACCACTGTCACTATGGCCTATCCATCCACCCTGCACCTGTCAAAAACTCAGTAGCCTATCATCTCCCGAATGAGCTACCCACATCTAATCTCTGTGGTGAATTAGGTACTGATCTCCTGCCTGGTGAAACACCCGATGAATCACTAAAACCTTAGGTTTGCGTCCCCAACGACTGGGATGGCGCTTGCATCTGTGGTTTCTACCGAACATACTGGAATGTCCACTATGCCAGGTTTGGAATTGCATGGTAATATGTAGTCATCCAAAATACTGCCTCCCTCACATTCTCCTCTCGCTTAGCAACCTGAACTCGAGTAGAATTCCGCTCCTGACGATACCTATCCCAATCTCTAGTGATCAATCTTCTCTCCTACTCCTAGGCCTCCTGAGATAGTTGTAACTGTGCCATCTCTACCCAAACCCAATCTCTCATCTCCTCAATAGCCACTGCTCCATCCCTCTCCCTTTGTAACCCCTGTGTATCTGTTCCTATCACATCACTGAACTACATTAACTACAACTGAGCCACTATTATGTCTCTCTCCCTGCAGCATCTACATCCGCACCTCTACAACATCTCTCTCCCTCTGTGCAGCCTGTGACTGAGCCACCACTGCATCCCTGTCCCTCTGAAGCTCCTGTAATATCAAAAATGCCACATCTCGCTCTCTCTGCAATGGCAATACCTCTAAAACTGCCTCCTCTCTCCTTCTATGAAGATATTGTATCTGTACCTCTGCTAACTCTCTCTCTCTCTCTGCAACACCTTAACTTGCACCTGTGCCACATCCCTCTCTGCCTCCATTTCCTGCACCTTTACATCTCTCTCTTCCTACATAATATAGAACTGCTCCCTCGCTGAGCCCTCTCTCTCCTGCATCAACCCCATATCTCCAACTTTCTGCTCTAAACAATGCACTCTATTCTATAGCTCATCTCGCTCCCTCTGAAGATCATCTATCTGCTGCCCAATGCCCGCTGACATCTGATCTATCATCCCCTCTAATTCCTCCCTGCCCTGTAATATAACAATCTCTGCCTATAGTCTATCACGGTCCCAACTGATAGTAGCCAACTCATCCTGTACCCCCTGTATGACAGCCTGCAGTCTCTCTCTCTCTCCCTCCCCATCACCTCTACCTGTGTGGTTAAGAGGTCAACCATAAGTCCATAATCACTCTGACCTGCTGCCGGTACTCTCGATAGCTCGACTCTGAGTCTGATCACCTCTGATTTGTAATCCAAAGTCTCTCTGTAGTATCTCTCGGATGAGCAATAGGATCCCCTAAGGTCATGACGGGAACCACCGCCAATGGCTTTGCATTCAAAATATCCATATCTGGAACATCTCCATCTATCTCCATAGCATCATCGTCCCCCTACACTCCTGCTTTAGCTGAGTCTCCCGATCCTCCACAGTGGGCCAGACCCGATCTCTCCGTGGCTAACCATGCCTCCCACTCTCATCAGTCTCCTCGACTCTCCTATCTCTGGCTCCTCCTCATCCTCGCTCTCCCCTATCTCTACAACGGGAGGACCCTGCCTTTCCACAATATGCACCCTCCTCTATCATCTCCTACTTGCCACCCTCTCTGACTGACTCTTGGCCTCAATCTCCTCTCAGGCTACATCCTGCTGTCCACCCCCTCCCATCTCCTTCTTCTCTATCATAATCTACACCCTCCTCTATCATCTCCTACTCGCCATCCTCTCTGATTGACTCCTAGCCTCGATCTCCTCTCAGGCTCCATCCCGTTGTCCACCCCCTCCCATCTCCTCCTGCTTTGTCACGATCTGCACCCTCCTATGTTGTCCCCTACTCACCATCCTCTCTGACTGACTCCTAGCCTCAATCTCCTCCTAGGCTAGATCCTGCTATCCATCCCCTCCCACTTCCCTCTGCTCAACCCGTACCAACACTCTCCTCTGCCATACCCTACCTCCTATACCGGTTTGTTGAACAACTCCACCCTCCACTATGCGTATCATCTCCACCTCTGGCTCATCCTGTCCTCTTGCATCTGACACCTGGCCTACCCCACCCTCTTGTCATACTACATCTCTCCCACCCATGAGTCCTGCTACGTCCACCTCTGCCCTAACACTCCTCCACTGTCTCCTCCTCCTCCTCCTCCTCCTCCTCTCTGGTGGTCCCACTGCCTTTGTCTCATCCCCTCCTCTGCCCTACTGACCCACACCCTCCGCATCCTCCTGCTGTCCTGCTCCTCTCCCCTCTCCTCCCCTCTACACTTGTCTCCTCCTATCTCTGCCCTCCCTTGCCCCCTGATACTCATCCTCTGATCTGAATCCTATGACTCCTACAATAGGAACCAACAGTGTAACCCTCTCCCATTGGTGGTTGCACCACCACCAGTCATACCGTACCAACACTCCTGCATCCTCCACCCCAACAACTCTCCCTGGGTAGGGTACCTGCACTGTTGTTGCCCACACCGCATTGGCCTCCCTTGGTCTAAAAATAGGCCCCCATGGTCGCTCTCTAGTGAGTCGACGAAACCTGATAGGCGCATCCAGAATATCCTGTATAAGCCCAAACTGCCTCATCACCCTGTCTGGTCGATGCATCTCCACTATGCACGACTGACTCTCAATCAGGATGCACCAGCTCATAAAGTAACCTCTCTGTTTCTCCTCCTCCCCCCTCCATCCCCTAAACTGTAGATACATATACGACCGCCATAATATGTCTCTCTCCTATAGATCATCTATCACTCTCCTTCACCCATCCATATCTCCCTGCATCTCATACCGCAACACCCAGTCCCTTGCCTCCCCATATCCCTAGGCCACCAGCTCCCTATCATCCTCATCTACCTCCCTAACCACTAAGGGTCTAGTCACCATAATATGCTCCCATTCCCACACCTGTAGAAGGGTCGTGTGTGTCAAACTCACTGTGTTCCAGTAGTAGATCACATGCATATCCCTATACAACTGCACTAATACACAGGTACCCCACGAGATTTTTCCCTCATGCCAATCGACAATATGTTGAATCGCCTCCATGTACCAAAGACTGCAGAACCGCCTGCTATGATCCGGTAACAGTATCCTACTTATTAGTTCACATAAAAATAATGGCAGGGGTGGTACCCCCACTGTTAAACATCTATTTAGGTCCAACTGCTCACCTTGTAGGGGCAGATCCTCTTGTCCAAATAACACTGCCATAGTGTGATCTAACTCGGCCCCTCTCGACACCACATCACTAACTAATAGCCCCACTATTGGCAGCTTCAAGATGCGCCATACATCCTCCAGCGTCACCGTCATCTCCCCTGTCGGCTGATGAAAATTCGATGTCTCTGAACTCCATCTCTCTATTAAGGCTATCAACATCGCTCGATGTGCCCTCATCACCAGAACCTGTAAAAAGTGTAGTAACCCCACATGATCTAATGCTGCGTGATCCACACTGGTCATGGCTGCTATGGTCATTCTCAGTACCTTTGACCGTTGCTCATGTGTCTGTAACCGCACAAAACCTTGCATCCATATTATCCGATTGTCAGTACACCATATTCCCAGCCCCGGGACATCGCTTGTTTTCTTCTTTTGTTTTCTCTTTCTTCTTCTTCTCGCTTTTCCCTAATTAAGACATACATGTCTTCTTACTTAATCCATCTCCCCCTTCTACATCAAGGTAGATGCACCCACCCCGAGGTGAATATGCCGCTTCTTTGAGGCGAATCCGACCCCACATCGAGGTGACTCTGCCCTAGTGTGGGGTGAATCTTCCCCCATATCGGGGTGACTTTGCCCTGAGCCAGGGTGGCTGCGCCCCAGCTCGGGGGCGAATCTACCTCAGGTCGGGGCAGATGCACCCCTACCCTAGGGCGAGTCCGCCCCAAGCCGAGGTGAATGTGCCCCAACGCGGGGAAACTTCTCCTTAGGCCAGGGCAGAAGAGTCCCGCCCCTAGGGAAACTTCGCCTCGAGCTGAGGTGGATGCGCCCTAGCTTGGGGGGGACTCTGCCCCTAGCCAGGGAAGATGCGCCCCAAGGCCGGGGCGATTTCGCCCAGCGTCGGGGTGTGTCCGCCCCAAGTCAGAGTGACTGCGCCCCATGCTGGGCCGGATACACCCCACTGTGTGGCGAACCTGCCCCGGTCCAGGGCAAATTAGCCCCCTAGCTGCCCTACCTTCCCTCTAAATATCCTCTTTCTTTTACCTATTTTCCAAACGTTAATCTACCCATTTTTCTATTCTATCCCGCCAATAAAACCCACATTTTACATTTTTATTTAACCATGCTAAAACATGCTAAATGTTTAAAATACACAAGAGGGGTTTTATTACTAACCTGGTGGGGCACTGCGAAATGGGTATGGTGCCTCCGTACTTCATCCGCCCGGTGAATGATATCAGAATCGTAATTCTGCGACATCATTGCTCTTTCCTCTTCTCCTCTCCTCTCCTCTTCTCTCAACTGTTACAGTAACAATGAGACAAGGTAATTCTTCAAATTACCTTTTAACCCTTCTTTTCCCCCCTTTTCAAATAAAAGGTATTTTTTACCTTTTATTTAACCTTTTTTCTCCTCCAACTAATCCCCTTCTTTCCCGGGGCCGCCATTTGCAAACCGTGCATTCGATCGACTCCATTCAAAAGTCAAAGTTGCTTGGTTTTTCAATCTCTATCCAATGGTGTCTTCCATTTCTTTCTATTGAGAAGTCATTTGGGGCCCCTTTTTCTTCCCCAATCGCCCTCTCGAGGGGGCATACCCTATCATTCTTCTTCATTCCTCTATCATGAGCCTTCTCCCATGAGACTGGGGCATCCCCGTTCACTTCCCTCTGCTTGGGAAACTCATTCAACCTCTTTCATGCTAGGGCATCGAGTCTTATCACTTCCTTCGTCATCTACATTTTATTTTTCTTTGAAACACTATTATTCTAACAATATTTTGAAGAGGGGCAAAATGTAGACATATAAAATTTGATCGCTCCCATACGATCAAATTCATCTCTTTATTCGTCCATTCCATCAATATTAATTTATTTAATTAATATTGCACTTTCTATACAAAGTCCTTAAAGTATTTAATTTAACAATTAAATGCTTTACCTTACCCCTTTTTCCTCTTAAATTAGATAAATACATCAATTTATTTAATTTAGTCATTTTAACCCTTTTGAATTAAAATCAATTTAAAATTATTCTCTCTCCTTGTCACATCCTCCATAATCCATCTCTAATTTGGATTAATTTAATTAATTCATTATTAAGATGTGCATCCTCTTAATCAAGGATTAATGTCACATCCTCCTACATTTGCCACTTGCCTCTAATCTTCCATTAATTATCCTAATTATGTGTTTGCACAACCTTAATCAAGGTCATTAGCCACTTTTAGCACCCCTTTTTAGTCAACCTTTTCATTTGTTTTTTTTTAGCATTGACCCTCTTTCCCATGTGAATTTTTAATTCACATTTATTCATCCTAGGTC
Source organism: Sequoia sempervirens (assembly GCA_007258455.2). NCBI lineage: Eukaryota > Viridiplantae > Streptophyta > Pinopsida > Cupressales > Cupressaceae > Sequoia > Sequoia sempervirens. The sequence goes on along the minus strand of VDFB02086081.1, from coordinate 304,448,661 downwards.
TCTCTTCTCCCCATGTGAATTTTTAATTCATATTTTATCTTTCCAAGACTCCTAGAACATTGGAATTGTCACCTCATCCACATGTGACCAATTCCCACCTTTTTGGAGACCCTCTCTTATCCATTAGATTCTCCTAAGAATGTGAATTTTTAATTCACATTTATTTCTCCAACCACTTTCTCTTTCCCCATGGAGATTTTTAAGGAATTCCAAAATTCCTCAAATGTCACTTTCATTCTCACTTGGGGACAAGAGGTTCCTTTTTGAGGAAATCTTCTCACTCCCCAAGGTACTTGGAAGGTACTTGTCCTTCCTCCATGTCATGTACTCTCCTTCCACATCACCTACACATTATTTCATGCTTATCCACTTCACATTCCACATGTCAAAATGTGAGGACTTGTGAGTCCTCAACTCACCTTGGCCCTTCATCTTGGCCTTGTTGAATAAATCTAAACCATTTAATTCTCTAGAGAATTCAAATTTCTCTATAAATACCCCCTCCTCTAAGGCATTTTAAACACTTAGTCATTTTTTAAACTAAATGCTATCATTTTAAACACTCAACTCACAAGCATTTCATTTAGCTAAGCCATTTTAGTCATTTGCACTATCATTTAGTCCTATTGTCAATCTTGCATCAAGAGCCATCCAAGGAGCACACAAAGCAATCAAAATCAAGGGCTAACCAAGGAGTCTCAGCATCAAAGAAGGTATAAGCAGATTACAATCTTCATTTTATTTTGTTTCTTTGCTTTATTATTCCTTAGGCTAATCTTGAGGTGTCCCTTTTTGTTTTTCCTCATTGCATTTTAGTTATTTTGCATAGTTAGAACTGGACAAACATTTAGGATCACAATAAGAAACCTCATGCATTCAAGTAGATGTTGTAGATCTCTACAAAATTCTTAGATTTATTCATCATTTACATGATCCTTGCATGTTCATTATCATTCTAGTGTTCTCTCCTATCCTTGTGCAAATATTTTTATCCCTACTCTAAATATTGCATAGTCCCAACCTTATAGACTACATGTACAATAAATATATGTGCACTTTTGCTTAGACGAAACCCAATCAATTATATAACATTTCAATATTTTTAATTTTTTCCCCCAAACACCATATTCACTTGTGTCATGTCTCACTAAATATTTATATGAGTGCACACCCTATTTTATCCTACACAAACTCACTACTCACATTTGTAAGATCTTTTTATCTTTATTTAACTAGTGAATCATTTTATGCAGATTGAGAATAACCTATTAGAAATACATAATCTCACACTTTTATGTGCACATTACATAATTACATAATTTATTTCTAATGTGTAAGATGGATCACATATTATAAAATAATACATTAAATAAATTACTAAAATTAAAAATCCTAAACTACTTTCTATCATACAAGTGATAGGATGAGCACATGTAGTATGGATTATATCAACTATCATTAACCATTCTTGGCAACATTTTTCCATCAAGGGTCCCCAACTTTACTACACCTTGTACTGTTATGATTTTGATAATGAAAGGCCACAACCAATGTACCTTCAACTTACTAAGGTGCCTTTAAAAACAACCATGTCATATAATAAGACCACCTTGCCAATATGAAACTCTTTCAACTTAATATGCCAATCGTGCTAAGATATCTACTAGATTTCTCTAATAAATTCATTGCATAAATAATCAATTCACCTTTAGTGATTCAAAACCTCTAGATGGGTGTGTAAGGATTATTAGTCATCTAAACACACAAACTATGCAATCTTTAGAATAGTTACCAAATTTCTAATGTGTTAAGATATTTTGTTATTTAAAGACATTTTATCCAATGATATAGGATTCTCACATCCTTTCTCAAATGTATTGATTGTGCAACAGATAGGATATTAAAATATAATTTATGTAGCATGCCCATTGTTCTACCCAATAATTTTACTATGTTTTACCCACAAGTGAATAGTTTATGCTACTAATATTATAAGCAATAAAATTTTCTTTTCATTTGAATAACAAGATGCACATTTGAAACATAAACATTTCAAACTTTCCCATTGCATAACAAAGAATCATTTTAATAATACAAATAATGATTTTACATTACATAATTTCAAGATGATATTTCTGATTTATAATTTCCATAGAGATGGATACATGATTACATACATAGGTTCTATGAGCTTACTAAAATAGAGATACGAATGGTCCAAATATCCTTCCTCAAATCTTGGCTACAAACTGCATGAGGGGAAACATCACTCAAGAAATTTTCTACCAACCGCAAACTTACTGTGGTCGCCCACACATCTTCCTAACTGGTAAGATGGACCTACCCTTCGATGAAGAGATTGGTTTGGTAACCTCATAATCCTAGCCTTCCCAGAGCATGGTGTTGTGTCCTACATATCTAGAGCTACCATATAGTGGCTACAACCTACATGTATGACAATCCGTGCCTAGTATTCAAACCCATATCATAGTGAACTGACAATGTAAAAAATGGCTACTTACACTACTTTGGCGAGAGTATTCATCACCCAAAATTTATAGTGGAGGTCACACACTCACCCACCTTTCTAGCTCGATTTAGTTTTGACCATTCATACTCTTAACATACATCCCAAAAAGAAGAAAGTGATGACATAATAACTTGACTAGAACTAGGTTACACCCTTTCCCATGGATTATTCTAACCCTAGGAATAACTAAGCCATTCACTAATTCCAACTAACATTTCCATCTAAAGTACTTCAAAACATCAATACATACCACATTTCACATTTCATGATACATACGTATAGTATTGACAAACTACATATAATATAAATAGAAACACAATCATATAAATTCCAATATAGAATATATAAGTATAATCCAAATAAAAAGGTTTCACCAAACAAAGAATCAACCAAGAAACATGGAAGCTTATCCAAAGCATCTTAACACATATTTAAATCAATCATTTCCAAACAAGGCATTCATAACAAATAACCTTTCAAACATAAATAATAAAGGAATAGAAATCAACATGCCTATATTAAAAGCTCCAATTGACATTTCTTCCTTCCTAGCTCAATTCCACAAGCTTGCTTGCTACTTCTTCTAAGTTCAATCTATCTTCCACTTCTAGCCTCTTTCTAATTCTCTCAACAATTCTAATTGCAAAACCACAAAGCAACTCACTAACTCTCAAAGCTCTCTAAATATAGTAGAATAGCAATAGATAAATAAAAATGAAAAGTGTAACAAATGGTAGAGAGAGCACCTCTATATATACTTAAATTTTAGCATCATAATGCTACAAACAAGATAACAAATCTTCTACCTTCCTATTCACATGCATCAACTCAGCTGATTTAAACTCTCAAATTGTAACACATAACAGTCCTCTTATCTCCAACTTCATAGAATGTTTGAGTTGACTTCCTTCTTGTGACAACTTGACTCTTTTACCGAGTCAAGGCACAATGACGCATTACTATAGGTTTCCTATTTGATTTTCAAGTCAACTACCCTAACAATTTTTTTGCCATCTTTACATTGATTGAGTTTTGTGCTTATCCTATGGCTTTACCTGGATATGGCATATGTTTTAGACTTCTATTGGTTTCCACATTCTACAGATTTTGGTGCCACCTTCATACTTTAGTGCACTTTTCTTTATGAATAGTTAAGACTTAGTCAAAAATATTGAATCTGTATTCATTTCTACTTGCAATGTTTAAATAGTATTCTTCTTTACTTGCACACAATGCATAAGTCTCTTTGACTTATTCTCCTCATGTTTTATGCATATCATATTAAACATTAGCCATATTTACTTATATGGCAATGCTAAGATAATGTGCTTTGTTTATTAAAAAACATTTTTAATATAATAGACAATATATATTACTTTTCAATTAAATATAGTAAAACATATCAAAATAATTGTATATAAATACACACATATATACACATATATTTTTTATTCAAGAGGTACACGCTTTTGACCTAGAGCTATGAACTGGTGAGGTCACAAATGGGGGACCTCATTCCCAATTACAACCACTCATCAATACCACCCCAATGGGGTTTGAACCTTGGTGGAAAGAACAACAATGCCACCTCTAAACCATCACACCATTCCAATATTGGCACACACACACATATAAACATGCATACACACACACACACACACACACACACACACACACACACATATATATATGTAATTATATACATATATATTAATATATATACATTACATATATATAACATTATTTTAATATCGTTACATAAACACATATATTCTCATATTCATCAATTGATCTATATACATGAAAAGTGTGTGTGTGTGTATGTCACCTTCGTCCAATCGATATTCCCATGCATATGGGTAATTCCATTCATGATCATGCGTAGATATGTCTACCTACATATACTCATGCACATATTTACTCACCTATATGAGTTATCACAGACATGTACATATATACATATATATATACATTCTATGTATATACTTCATTGATTTATATAAATATGAACAAACAAGGAAGGACTTTCACTTGACATAAATACTTAATAACATTTTACCAATCAAGAAAATTCAAAGAATGAAGCCATAAAATGATACAAAACATTCCCAAACCAAAACTAAAGATCACTTACAAATTCCTCGAACTTTAACTTGACTCAACTTAGACCAACTAAGATGTGAGTACATGTGTATGCTCAGTTAGGCTCATGAAGGGTTACTAGACCAATTTATTCTCTTGAGTGATACTCTCCCTCTCTTCTGAATGTTTGAATATGTTCCTACATCCAACTTAGTAAATTACAACAGTAGTTATCCAATAATAATACATTCTTATGCATCATAAATTTTATTTTCAAAAAATTTAAAACATCATATTGAATTGCACATTCATTCTCCACATTATACATCAAGATCCATATACAAAACACATTCATATATTAAAGCATTTTAACCAAACAAGGCAATAGTAAATAGGTAATAACACAAGGGGGTGTAACATTTTAACTCTTCTTTTTTTGCATCCTTTTTTCCTTTTCTCAATTTTCAATCTCCATAGTATTAACTCTTTATAATTATCTATTGTTACTTACTACACTATCCAAATTTTTTACACTAAATTCTATAAGTTTTAGTTTTATAAATAGAGTCAATAAACCCTCAAAGCCATCATTAATTATGAACCTTATGTTTGGTAATTCAAGGTTAAAATAAGGTTGATAAGTCAAATTTTCAAATGGTGGAGCATCCCTACTTCCACACTCTAACTGAGCACTATAAATTCCAAGCCCTCCTAACGACTCATTAGATCCATCAATTATTTAATATATTTTTTCAATATAATTAGGTAATCATTTTCTTTATCAAGACAATTGTTTAGTTACTCAAGTCTATATTTGTGATTGAGAAATATAATTATCATGTATCCCTCTATTTTTGAAATATTATCAATTTCCATAGTTAAAATATTCTAAAAATTCCTTAGAATTATCTACATTTACTAGATTCTCAATGTCCTTAGTAGAAACCCTCTTGGTATACTTAATCATTGCTAACTATTCTTCTAATAGTATATGTGAATGTCGATATTAGACTTGTACAAACACAACAAACAATCACACAATTAGTCCATTATGCAAGTTGAATCAACATTCCCCATAGAATTCATTTGAAATGCACAAAACAAGAAATGGAAATGAAGAACACAAATGAAAACTATCAAATCATATTTAATGCAACAAACTCTCAATCCCATGGGCGAATTGGTGCCATTTTGATGTGGAAAATGTCCCTTTCCCAATCCCTTGTAAGCTTGAGTGATGATTTGATGAAGATTTGATGCTCCTTGGTTGAATTCCTGCATAACCTAGCTATGAAAATATGAAGATGGATGAACAATGGATGAGCAAATTCAAAATCTAAAGATAATGTCTTTGCATGAAGTTGTGGATCCAAAATCCAAATGAGAGCCTCTTATTTATAGATGAGAATGATGGATAATGCAGAAAAAGGGATGAATATGGGATCAAACACCAACCAATGACCAAGTGCCACATGTCAACATGTGAGTGGACAAAGGTGGAGCACATTTTGGTCATTATGCAATTAAATGCAATTAGGTGGAATTTCAAAATGGATGAAATGACATGTTGGAGGGAGGAGAAAATGAAGTTAATGCCACTTGGATCAAGGCAAAAGGACATGTAAGAGGTTTAAATTCCTTGTTGGATGTTCAAACCCTTTTGGAGGGATTTTTCAAATTTGGAGAATATTCCAACATTGATGCCTTTTTGAAAGTAATTGAGGATTTAATAAATCAATTGAAATGATTTTCATGAGAAAGTTACAAAATCTAGACGATTTAGGTGATTAAGATTAAGATTAATTTAAAAGGAGATTAGTTGATTTGACCATTTTGATTTTGATTTTTGGATTAATTTAAATCAAAATGAGAGGAATATGATGTAGACTTAATTAAATAAATATTTTGATTTATTTAATTAAAAAGAGATGATGTTAGATTAAATCAAATAAAGATTGATTTATTTAATTTAATAGAATGACTTTAGAGGTTAATTAAATAAAGTGAATTATTTAATTAAAGGGAGACTATAGGATTAATTAAATAAAATGATCTATTTAATCAACAAGAGATGATGACTTAATCAGATAAATAATGATTTATTTAATTAAGAGATGAATGTGATGAATTTAATCAAATACATATTATTCGATTAAATGATTAGTAAAGAAGATGATTCAGGACGAAGCGGTGTTAGTAATCAAGATCAAGTGAAATCGGTACATTTTCCATGTCTACAGTATAATCTCAAAACTTTCAACATCCTCAATATCTCAATAGAAGCCTTCCTAACATGCTATATTTTAGTATCCCTCACCTTTTCCATTCTCTTATAGTACCTCTCAAGTGAATTTCCTAAATTTGTTTTAATATCTTTTTCTCTACATTCATTTCCACAAGCTTATGAATTTATTTCATAACATATCTTGGATTCTTGTTATCTCCTTTTTCCATGGGTATTTTCAATTCATAATTTAATTAATTGTTTTATTCATTCCTAATGGATTAATCAAGACTCAAATTTAGTGGTCACATTTTTTTGGGATCCCTTTCAAGATCCCCCCTTTCCATTCATCATCCCCTAAGTTCCTAACCCCTTTGTAGGATACAAATTATTGTATTCTTCCACATAGCATCAAACTTATATTTCCTTTCTATATATAATCCATTATTAATTGAAACATAAAAATGTGACAAGTCTAAGATTAGTATTCATAACCTAGGGCCATTTCCACATTTTTATAAATTTCATTGGGATATAGATCAACAAGGTGAATTGTTTGACTATCAACCTTAATGGTGAGTCAATCAAACCTAGATCTATATCCTAAGGGGGATTAGGATTAATTAGGAATATTTTGAAATGATTAACTTAATGATCCTATATGCCCTAATATGAAAAATGCAAGATCCCAAAGATGGATTGACGGAAACAACAATTTACCAGTGGATCTCAAAAATGCATAGGATGACAAATATGCTTAAAAATTGGTTTTGAGGTGCCTACGAGGACTAATTTTCTCTTGGTTGAATGGTTCTTTGTGTAGGTTTCTAGATCAAAATTTTGGGTCTTCTAGTGCAAGATCTGAGCTTTTGTTTGCCCCCGGTCCCACTGTTGGAAAGTCAGATATAAAATTTGTAATTGAGTTTCTGTGGCTTGACAAAAATGATGACAATAAATGTAACAATGAAAAATTATTCCTTTGAGATCTCTTCAAATCTTCTTCACCTACAAATTTGCATATACACAAAGAGAGGAGAACAAATTTTGTTGTTTGTATGAATGGGGGTTTGCCTTAGTCAAACCTCAATTTGGTAATTAAACCTATATAGAAAGATAATGACAAAGGGAAGGAAATGATGAATGAAGACTTTCTTGCTACAATTCATCAAACCTTCAATGGCTGCCCTTGGAGGATTGAATACAAACACATCACTCTAAGGATATGGATCTTGCTTGATTGGTTTGATTGATTGCTTGATTTGATGCTTGAATGCTTGAAAACCTACATCACAATGTTAGCTTTAAAACATGACATGAACACACATGAACTTTGGCATGATGTTAGGATCTTGATTGCTTCTCCAAATGACTGATAATGTTGCTCTTGAATGATCTTGAAAATAATATTTTCTCATAGGATTGATAGATCATGCAACTTAGATGTCAAATGATAAAAAAAGCTATGTATTTATAGGTTTTTATTTAATATCCAAAAAATTAGATCCCAATAGACGACCTTTGCAAGTGGAAACTCAAATACTACAATTCCACCACCGACATATCTGAATTTGAAGGTAAATGGACTAATGGGACAGTTCCCCCATTGGGTGGATGAGTCCCAGTCCTATTTTCTAGAATTTAAGATATCGGGGGAAAAGTATTAGACGAATGCATTTATTTAATGCTTGCAATTTATTAAAAAGTGGTGCAAATGGTTTATGGAATGCATAATTTTAGGACATTATGGGGTCAATTAGAGGCTTAATTAAGTCCAATGAATTAAGGTACCAAAGCATAATGTGAAATTGTAAAGGTATACAATTTCCTACACTACATTTAGCCGCCACTTTATTGAGAATATGAAATTACACTTAGACTCACACTAAAGTAGACAAATATATGTTAAGAGGGGTCCAAGTGCACAAATGTTAAAGAGATAGGATGGCAAAGGATCAAGGGGGTTGCACAAACCCCCAAATTTTAAGATCCTATGCCAAACCAACATAGGCACAAAGGGACACACACACACATGTACGATATGAAGTAGCAAGGTCCAAGATGCACGAACATGCATGTCAAAAAACATGAAGCATACATGATAAAAACATATGAACACAACATAAAATATAGATGATGATGAAATGAAAACAAACACGATGTAAACACAATGTAAACATGGAGAAGAAACATGAAAAACACACAAAAAAGCACAAGGTTAGTACTAAAAGGATTTGAGTTAGTAAGGTAAAGAGACCCCAACCTTAAATTGTCTCAAATACCAAATGTCATCCATCAAATGTGCTGTCAAAATAAAATGATGCTCTCACAAGGATGTAAAATTACTTATGAAACACATGGCTCCACTAGAAAGAAAGTTGTATTATGCTAGGTGGCCATGAAATATTCTCATAAGGGCTAGCACAATCCGATATACACTAGGTGAGCCCCTAAGACAAAGATGAGATACACACACTAGGTCTACAAGGTGTGTACTCATAAAAAGGTGGTAGATGGGAAAGTCACACCAGGTCTATAGGTATCCCATATGTCAACCATACCAAAAGTTATACTCCTTGATAAATTTGATAAGGCGTCACAAAATGATCAAGTTGTTATACCAATGCTACACTAAGTTCAACCACTATGAAAAAAGTGAAGTAAAATGTCAAAATCTAAATGAAACTCATGCCAAAATGAAATAATGCCAATATATTCCCCCCACTTAAAATGTCACAATACTTGCTATGTTGGTATTTTAAGTAGAAAGAGGGGATCCTTGAAAAGAATGCACACCTCCAAAAACTAGTTATCCTTGCCCCCCAAGCATAGAGACAAAGACAACCACCAAGGACTATCATGTTTCTATCAAGATAAATATGGTTTCACTTAAGATTGTACCACCATGAATAGCAATGAGAAAAACACAAAGATACCATTGCCACATAGTGATGAGAAACATGATAGGATGTAAATCATTATCAATTAGAGGAAGTAGGTGCATCAACATAAGGAAGAGCACCAAAATCCTTAATATGCTGAGTTTTATTACTCAAGGCCTTACATTCATTGGTAGAATGACCATGCGCTAGATGATATGCACAAAATGAGCTTTTGTTATAAAATTTATTTCATGTTCTTGGAGGAAGAGTAATCAAGTGAGCTTTCAGAAGCCTCAAAAAGATGGTATCTTGATCAATAGTAGGGGACATTCTTTTCTTTTTTAAAAGAGATATTTATTGCTTACTAGAAGGTGTCATGCATACACAAGACTATTTAGTTTTAGATTGTGAGATTTTGTACTCTCCCAAAAAGGAGGGTGTAAAATCTAATGAACCCCGATCATCATTAAAACATGTGTTTGAAGATGAAGCAATATCATGACCATGATGTACATTTTTCCTAGGGGTGTTTTGTGTGATAACATTGATATCAAGCGAAGGTTTCTTTGATGCTTTCGTTTCTTTTGAAGGACAATAACCAAGACCTCTTATTTGTTCTTGTGTGCTAGGCTCGATAGGGACACATATAACTTTTTCCTTAATCCCACATCCTTTTCCATTATAGCCAAGTTATTTCAAAAGCTCATAACCTCTTTCATAAAGTGCTTTCATTTCTTTTGAAGAAGGTGGTTTATCATGATCACACTCATCATATGTAGATGTACAATTTGTGTTTTCCTCCTCTTTGCTAAAATTTTTACTCACTTGCTTTTGATGACTTAGATTGTGTTGATATTATGGCAGCTTATTTCTCTTTTTCTAATTTATGTGTTATCTTGTATTCTCCCATGAATGTAGGTGTAAAATCTAAGGAACCCCAATCATCATCCATTAGTTTTATGATTGATGAAAAACACTTCTCTTTCTCCTCTTCTTGAATCAGATCCACTTTTGTAGTTGGTGTAAATGTTGTAAGAGGATTTGCCATTCTTAGTTCAATTTGTAAACAACTCTCAAGTTCAAGATCAACTTTTATCATGTGGACCTTGTTTTTGTAAGTGTATTTCACTATACAATGAAGCATTGAAGGGAATCCATTCATTTCATGAATCCATGGCCTACCCAAGAGAAGATTATATGAAAGATCATGGGGAATGACATGGATAGGAGTTTGCAATGTAACCCTACCGGATTTAATAGGTAATGTTATCACATAGAGCAATTATTTTCCCACATTATCAAAACCATGAATAGACAACTCAACTAGTTGAATTTTAGTCTTGTCCACTCCAAGTCTATCCAAAATGTTTACACTACAAACATTAAGTGTCAAACCATTATCAATGAGAGTATGCTTAATTCCAATGTTTTTAATGCTATCCACTATCATCAAAGCATCATTTTCTTATTGTATGTCCAATGGAGGTAGCTCACTTTGATGAAAGACAATGTCCAAATTAGGTTGATTTATATTCTCAATCTAAGCTACCACATCATTTGGTTGTGCAAAAGGAGGTATACCAACTTGTTGTAAATCATTTTGCATCATTCCATGGTAAAGAGTTGATGCTTAAATCAAATCCCACAAGGATATCTTAGTAGGAGTGTCACAAAGTTGTTCCACAAGATCATACTCCTTTCCACTATGCGAAGGTAAATGAGGGGCACTAGGAAAAATGGGTTGTGGAAGTAGTATTGATGTAGGAATGGTTTGTGGTTTCCTATTATTCCTTGTGTTATATATGTGAGTGATAGTATACTTGGTTGCTATGACACATTGTTACTGGTAAGTTGTTTTGAAAAATTTAAGACATTCCTTGGAGGTTTTGGTTGGTGTTGAGGTGGTCCTATAATGAGAAGTGGCTTAGGAGGTATAATAAATAAAGGAATCTTAGGAAGTTCAAAAGGTATCTTAGGGGGCCCAATGATTAGAGGAATTGTAGGAGGTCCAAAAGGAGTTTTTGAAGGTCCAATAATTAAAGGAGATCTCATGGCCAAATGTGCATTTATAACCTCAACGAATTTGACTTAGTGTTGATGATTGTCTAATGAGGGGGGATCTAAGGTGATAGCCTCTTCAACTATGCATCTAATCTTATTATCTTTCAAAAGAAATGTCTCAATGATATCATCTTCTTGTTGCACAATATCTTCCCAAGTGGGAGAAGAATTTGGAGAGGGACAAACAATATTCTCATGATTTTCATGAGAATATTGATTGTCATTTTTGTCATTGATTGCATCCTCTTGCACCAAAAAAATATCACAAGTAGGATAGATGTTAGGGGTTGAGTGAAGGATAGGAAAAGTGATATTAACAAATGTGTCAACAATTTCATTCTCTTGCATTGAGGTACTCTCATAACTAGGAAAGATATTGGGAGGATGACTAACATGTTTGTTAATGACCTCATTTAATTGTCCTAGATTGTCCTCATAAGTAGGGATATTGTACTTATGCAATCCATGCTTAACCATACCAAAACCACATCTTTGAAAGGAGACATGCTAACATCAAAAGTTTTAATTTTCCGCAATAATGAAAACTAATCTATCCTATAGATGCATAAAAATTTCCTCATAATAATTTTTACCCATTGCATATTTCATTTGATCATCTACATAATCATATCTCCAAATTCATAAAACCATTAAAATATTTCATATTTCACTAAATGCATTTGCATAATAATTTACCCCTCTGCATATTTCATTAATCCATTTCATTTAAATATATTTGCATAATCATTAACTCATCCATTTCATTAATCATTAATCCATAATCATTTAAATACATCCATTACACAATTTATACATAATCATTATATTAATACATTAAATCATATTTCCATATTCATTTCCTATTCATATTTCATGCATAACCATTTTATAAGTATTTATCCCTCATTAAATTATTATTTATCCATTAATCATTAAAATATTATATTATTTATCCATAATCATTTGTTCATTTGCATAAATCATTAATCCATTTCACTTTAACCATTTGCATAATCATACATTAATCTATTTGCATAACCCATTTATCTAATTCATTAAATCATTAAAATATTGTACATATTCATTAATTTATCCACCATTTGCATGCATTTCTCCATCTCACTTTTTTATCCCACATCTCTCCCATAACTTGGATTCAGCCTGTGAATTCATCTATAAAAATCCCCTTCTTCTCACCAAAAAGCATACACATTTTGGTTGCGAAACTCAATTTCATGTGATCATATCCATTCTACATAGCCTCTTGTGCTTTTGCTATAAAAATATGAGAGCAAAGACAAGATGTTGTAGATAGGATGACAATGGAGCTAATTTTCTCTTTGAAGGAATTTTCTTTAGTTTTTTGCATAGTTTAGTTTTCATTTTGCATGTGTTTTCATTTGGAAAGGCTTTATTGATGTAATGTTGGAAATGATTTAAATCTTATTAAAGTTTCAATTATTTTTCATTTTCAGCATTCACATATCCAACTTATGCAACACTTTAGAAATGTAAACAATTGTCCTACATATGTGATGATTTTCAATACTAAAAATGCAACAATATTCCATAAATTTGCAACAAATCAAGTAATATGACACTTTTCTTGCATATGCAATAATAATTTTTTAAAATTTCAAAATAGACTTTTGCAAGCTAGAATAGACTGATAATGCAAAACAATGTGCAAAAATTTGAAAAATCACTTGTACAAGGACATGTTCACCCTTGGGCGAATGAGTCCTTGGACAGGGGTCTGAAAAATTTAATTCTAAGTGTTTAACTTAATATTTAAGCTCACTGTTCCTAACTGCAAATAAATTCTTCAGTGATAGTATTTCCAGAAATTTAGTGAAAATGCAAATGCAATGTGAATGACAATGTATGAACAAAATGACAAAAAATTTGAGTGTAATTTTGACCATAATGATTGAAACACACTTTTATACAATCTATTATGCATAATGTATGTAATATTTTTGGATTTTTATGAATTTAAATGATGCAAATATGTAATTTGTAACCCTAAATGCAATGCAGAAGAAGATGATGCAAAACCTAGATCTAGGGTTTTAAGGATCTACAAATAAGAAAAGTATGGTGCACCATCTAATCCATAAATTTAGAGACCATCTTATATGAATTCTACACTTGTACCTTGCCTTTATGTTGTCTCCATTATTGGAGCTCTCTCCAACCTTTTATAGTATTATCACAACCTCCTTCACATAAAATAATGATCTGTGTCTCTAATACCAACCATATTAGTTCCTCAATATTTTCTCCTCTTAAAATATGGGTGTCTTGACATTTTCCTTCTACTTTGGCATCCTTCTCCTTTGGCATAACTACCTTATCCTTTTGTGTTATTTTATTCTATAGCACATCTAATATAACCATGATTCATAATTTCTCTCATCATTGGTCCTCTACTCAACCATCCTCTTTATACCTGTTACTTGATTTATGCATTAGAAGATGCATCTCTTAGCTACCTCATGCTCAATTTTTTTATTATTTAAATCTCTCCTCTACAATCTTTTACTCACACACCTAATTTTCATAGATCAACAATTTAACCACCATGAATATCCTAATTAATAATTATATTGACCTAACTATGTCTTGATTAGTGATGCTACCATCTTGAATAACTTTGATTAGTAATTTTTTACTTAAATTACTCTTGATCACTTACTTTATCAACACTTCCACTCTATTCATTTCCTTTAGAACTCAAACCAAGCCCAAAATTCACCTATTTTAAATCTTCAACTACTTCTACATGCTCAAAGGTTCTCCAATTTATAACTCAATTAGTTGTTGATTCTCTCTTAACTAGTATGATCCCCTTATTATAATCCTACACAAGCACCTTGACTATAAAATAGCTATTGTGAGTGTTGCAAGTATGAAGGTTTGTCATTGATGTCAACTGGTTGACTGGTTGTTGTTTTCATTTATGTCATGAAAGTTGGTTATTGGTTGTATATGTCGAGGATATTGAGAAAATTGTAATAAAGAAGGTTGCAGGTATTCTATGTATGCTTCAGGTTGTGCTTTGTATTGCTTCTATGCTTGTGTGGTTCAGACATATTGATCATGGTTATTGGTAGTTGTTGTATCCAAAATTTGGGCTTCTAGATTGTTGTACAATGCAAGATATCTTCACCAGTATGTGACTATGCATTTCGGTGTGTCTGGTTGAGGTCTGGGAGAAATGTAGTTGCTCTAGATTTCTCTGTATTTTGGTTTTAGGACTTGTGGTTCTGAGAGTAAGTTAATCAAGTTGTTTTCAAGTGAAATTTATTGTTCGGAAAGATTAGATCATGTTAAGGATGTGTGTGCTTAATTGTTTTAATGTGTTTTACACTGGTGTTGGCCGACCATGAGTTAAAAAATACTTACAAAGTTCATGGAAGCGTGTTGAGGCATGTTGGGACTTATTTAGGTCCTCATTAAGTATATGTTTGGGTCACCCTCATTCTAATTCCATCATAGAATGTTTTGGTGCTGACCTAATTTGAATTTGTAAATACAAATGGTGTGTGGCTGGCTTTGGATGGGTTTCAAGGTTGAAGACGGTATAAGTACAAGTTGAGATGTTGATGAAAGGAAAGATAGATGAAAGTCAGATGAAAGATAGATGTGAGATAGTGTGTGTGATGTGAGTTTGGGTAGATCAGTGTGAATTTAATGTTAGGGTTCTAAAGGCAGTGACCTAAAGGCATTCAACATCATTTTATGTGAGTTTGCAAGTGTGTGAGCGAATTGTGGTGGAAATATCTATTGCATTGAGATAGTTTTCTCTTTGTGACAATTCTCTTCTATTTTCTTTGTAATTGTGTGGTAGTGAGCACTTTGGGAAGTGAGCCCTCATTGGACAATAAGTCTTATTTTGGACAAGTAAGTCCTATTTGGGCAGCGAGCCTTACGATAGTGAGCCTTTGTATTCGGTTTTGAAATTTCTTATATTGTGAGCTAATCCTCAATGTGGTTTTTCCCTCATTGGGTTTTCCATGTAAATCTAGTGTTATTGTGTGTATGGTTTTAATTCTTTTAGTTTTTTCTTCTACACTTAATGATTAATCACATTAGCAAAGTAAAGGATTTATGAATGGTTATTGACCTAACATCTAGTGAAAGATTTAAAGGTTAAATTTTCTATAGTTGATTCACCTCCCTCTTAGTTGTCTTGTTCAAAAAATGGTATCAGAGCTTAACCGCTTAAGGAAGGTATAGGATGGCGAACAAGATAGTTATTGAGTGTCCTAAGTTCAATGGCACTGACTACACTTTCTGGAAGGGAAAAATGGAAGGGTATCTAGAATATTGTGGATATGATGTTGAGAAAGCTTATGAATCCATACAAGGCTTCGGCTAATGATCCTAGTACTACTGATGAGATCAAGGTGCATGAAGTGAACAATAAGGAAAAAATTATTCTAAAGAATAGTCTTTCACATTTTGAATTAATTAAAGTTGTAAATTTGAAGACTTCTAAAGAGGTATGGGATGCATTGGAAAAGATCCATGAAGGAGATAAAAAGGTTAAAGAAGCAAAGTTGTAGAATTTGGAGGCACAATTCAAGATCTTGTGAATGTATGAAGATGAGAACATTAAATCCTATGTACAAAGAGTGTATGAGCTGGTAGGTAGAATGTGAGGACTTGGTGCAATAGTGTATGAATCCAAGATAGTAAAGAAGATTCCCAGAACTCTCCCTAATGCATATAGTGAAAAGCTATCTGCTATTGAGGAATTTGTAGATTATAAGATCTATACTAAATATTAGTTGTTGGGTTCTCTAACATCATTTGAAATGAGAAATCCTAGCTTTAGAAATGGATCAAAGACATAAACTGCTTTCAGGGCTACAAAAGTGTAAGATCTGGATGAAGAAAACTTAGATGAAATGGAAGCTAACTTTGTAAGAAGAATGAAAAAGGGTTCTAGTATGTATCAAGGTAAGTTTCCTTTCAAATGTTTTAGTTGTGAAGGAATTGTTCATTATGCTTCAATATGCCCTAAAAGAGTTGAGAAGAATAAACATAGAGAAGGAAAAGAAAACAAAGGTAATATGATCAAGAGAGCATATTAGGTAAATGAAGATGTTGGTATTTTTGATGAAGAGTTTGATTATGGAGATTTTGATGATAATGAATGCTTGTTATTGGCTATAAAAGATGAATATAATCCTACCAATACTAAAATATATGTGAAGGAAAGCGCTCCAGAGAAAGTTGAAGGTACTGACATGATCTTTGTTCTTCATGCTAAACAAGAAAATAATTACTCGGTTGTTGACAATGGTTGTTCGCATCATGACCAGTGACAAAAGTAAGTTTGCTAAACTTGAAAAATATGATGGATGCTTAGTTAAGTTTGGAGATGATACTAGTGCTAAGATTTGTGGGATAGGTTTAGTTAGTTTTGATGATAAGCATAATACTGATTAATGTCTACAATGTTAAGGGTTTAAGGAATACTCTTTTGAGTGTTGGAAAAATGTGTAGTAAAGGATATCATCTTGTGTTCAAGGATGAGAATTGTGAAATAAGGAAAGGATCCAAAATAGTGATTATCGCTGGAAAGAAGTCTGAAGGAAATATTTATCAACTTAAGGGTGTTGATGGAAATTTCTTTATGTCTCATATTAATGACAGTTGGTTATGGCACCAGAGGATGTGTCACATGAATTTTGACAAATATGGTGAGAATTGGTGTTGTACAAGCTGTGAGAGATTTACCGAGAATTACAAAACTTGCTAATGCCATTTGCAAGGATTGTCACTTTGGAAAGAAATCTAGAAACAACTTTAGGTCAAAGGAACAATCTACTACCAGACTACTGGATTTGATTCACACAGATCTTTGTGGTCTTACAAGGGTGAGAATTCTACAAGGTGACATGTATTTTATGCTTTTGATTGATGATTACTCTAGAATGACATGGGTTACTTTTCTTAGAGAGAAATTTGATGCATTAGAAAAATTCAAAGCATTCAAAGCTATGGTTGAAAATGAAATGGATATGAAAATCAATTTCTTAAGGTCTGAAAGAGGTGGAGAATTCACCTCCAATGAGTTTATTATGTTTTGTGAAGCACATGGAATGAGAAGACAATTTTCTTCTCCTAAAACTCCTTAATAGAATGGAGTTGTTGAAAGAAAGAACAAAACAATTCAAGAAGTTGCTAGGATGATCATTGAGGTAGGTATACCAGAAGTTTACTAGAGAGAAGCAATTCACACTATTATTTATGTGTTAAGTGAAGTTCAAGCAAAAGCTAACAACACTAAGACTCCCTATGGGTTGTGGTGTGGAAAGATTCCTATTGTAAAGTATTTCAAGGTATTTGGAAGCATTGGTTTGCTGGGAGAGTAAGATTCAAGATGATCTTGCTATGCACAATAAAATCATTTCACCTTGGTATGAATTTACTTCTAATTTAAAGAAATAGTTTTATCCTTTGGGTTATATGCAACAAGTTGTTATGGACTGGAAAAATTAGAGACAGGGTAAAGGACAAATGGTGCAAGAGTATACACAGGTGTTTAGGAAGAAAGAACTTACTATTGGCATTCCTCTTTATACACAAGAAACTTTATTATAGTATATAGGTAGTTTGCATTCAAATTTGAAACATACAATCCTGATATTTAATCCATCTAACTTTGATGAAGTGTGTGTACAAGGAACCTATATTGAAGCAGGTGAAAGTAACATAAGTTTTAGTTCAAAGAAGGAATTTGTTCCTCTAACTGAAGGAAATAAGAAGGGTAAGGAGAGGAAAGAAACTACTGTGAAGAAAGAGGAAGGTGAAAATCCTACTTGTTCACATTGTCAAAAGAAAGGGCATGAAGATGCAAAGTGTTGGAAATTGCATCCAAAATTGAAACCAAAGTGGTTTAAGGATCGTAAAGGAAAGCAAAAGTCTGCAACTATCATTTAGGATCTTGGATCAAATTCTAATGACAAAACAAAGATAACAGTTGTGGATTTGAAAGGTAAAGCTTTTTTTGATAATGATTCTGCCACTAATTTTTCATGTGCTTCTACTTCTAAAAGTCATGTTGTTCTTGAAGATAGCAAAAGATGTGAATTGTTTCATATAAGGGTGATTTATAAGAACACTAAGATTGATGCACTGATGGATAGTGGGTCCCAAGTTAATATAATTTCAGAAGAAGTTGTTGAAAAGTTGGGATTGAAAACAAAGCCACATAAGAAACCTTATCCATTAGGTTGGGTGTGGAATGATAACAGATTGTGAGTAACTAAGAAATACAATTTAAGATTTGCAATAACATTTAAGTTTATAGATGAGGTTGAATTTGATGTGGTTCCACTTGATATCTGTGGGATTGTGTTGGATAGCCTATACTTATATGATATAAAAGTAATCTTCTACAAGGAACATAATTAATATCACTTGTTTAAGGAAGGAATTGAATACATTGTGCATTATCATTCAATTAAGACTGATAAATCTTTTGTGATAATGGGACAATTGAAAAGGGTAGTTAATGCAAGTAATAATTTGGCACTTATGTCTGTACCAAAAGAAGTGTCATTGCATAAAAACATGTCTAATTCTAAGGTTGTTCTAGTTATGAAAGAAAAGCATGATGTTGGTACATTCTTTTTCTCGTCCGCAAATTCAGTTTTGTTATTCAACCTTCTACTTTTTAGCAGTGTATGGTTGGTAGCGGCAACACTGAATGTGGATGTGTATATGGCTAATGTACTTAACAATATCAGTGTAGTTTTGATTGTTGTTATGATGAGTCAGATGTACAGGTTCCAAAAAGGAAGGACAAATGATACTGGAAAAGTGAGGAAAAATTGCCCTCACTTCAATTGTATGTAAAAACAAACTTTTGGTGGTCCAAAAACTTCTCAATGGGGAGGAATGATCTAGGAAACCTAAAAATTTCACAGTCTTAAAATCTCATGGAGTTAGCCTCATCACATAGAGCTTGCTAACACGATCTCGATGCAACTTGTATTGCATCTAAAGGAGGTCGTATGCAAGAGTTATGCTTGGTCAAAAATTGGTCAAACTAGCAAACTAGGGGGCCAGAAAAAGGTAGAAAAAATGATCATCTCAGAATTCGTCAAAATCAGCATCAAAGCGAAGAGCTCGCTGAGATCTTTCCAATGATGTTCATTTCATCAAAATTTGAGCTCGTATGCAGAAGATATCACAAGTCAAAGTTGAAGGTTAACTAGATGTTGACGTGGCAGTTGACTAGATGTTGAAGTGGTAGTTGATTGGATGATGATGTGACTGGTGTAGGTGATGTGGCAAAAATTCACGAACCATGGAGGCTTATTTTATCTCACAAAATCCATTTGGTGGGATCCCAAGTGGATTTGGTGAGATCAGATTTTGTGGGATCTCAAGTGGATTTGGTGGGATTAAAACAAAATCTCATAAAAAATTATAACTAAAATAACCTTTAATGGTTATTAAATAAAAGACAATAATCTAATAAAAAAAAATACCCAGACCAATATAGCCCATAAATGGAGAAATGATAAGGGCATTATAAACATATTAAAAATGGTTGTTATTGTTTTTTTTTTGTAAATAAGGGAGATTGTTTAAATTTTCCTTAAACGGGTTAGAAGTAAATGGAATTTTTCTGTAAACGAGGGGTTTTTTTATTTTATTTCTTATGGTGGTTAAGCCTTTTTAGGCTTATTTTATGTATAAAAAGGGGTGATAGGCCTTTTGAAATTGAATTTAGGTGTTTGAGGAAATTTTTATGTCTTTGTAAGAAAACTTTGGAGAGTGTTTGGAGGAGAATTTATAGGGTGTTTTTGCACACCAAAAATTGTAAAATTGAGAGTGAGAGATTGTGAGGAGTTTTATGCGGGTTTTTGGAAGCTTGATATTGTAAGAAGGCTCTTCCTTGGTGATATCAATAAAACGATCCAACATTGTGAAGCAGACCTAGAGACGTAGCTCAAATTGAGCGAACTCCGTTATCAAGCATGATCTCTCTATTCTTCTCTTTTGCTTATAATTCTTTCAATATTTGATTCTTTGAGTTTCCTATTTACAATAATTAAGTAATTAGTTTATGCCTCTTGAATCTAGATAAAGTATTAGTGAACTCTTTTTATTGTAATTTCAATGGTTAAGATTCATAACCGCGTAATTCTGTTGGATGGGGATAAAATCTGTAGTTGAGAGTAAAGTGAAAATTATATGTAGCTCTTTAATTACAAATCACTATGGGTTGTGGTATGGAAAGATTCCTACTATAAAGTATTTCAAGGTATTTGGAAGCAGATGTTATATCAGAAGAGATGAAGAAAATTTAGGAACGTTTGATGCTAGATGTGATGAGGGTATTTTCCTTGGATACTCCCTTAGAAGAAAATCTTACAAATGCTACAATAAAAGGCTAAGAAATATTGTAGAAAGCACAAATGTCAAGGTTAATGAATCATTGAAGAATTCAATTGAAGTTGGTGGATATGTATTAGATGAACCTGATTGCAGAGAAGTAGAAGAAGTTGTGGAAGAACAAGAGAAGAAAAATGAGGAAGAAGAAGCTTTGGTGGTGCCCCCAAAGACACCTAAATATGTGCAAAAGAATCATTCAAAAGATCAAATCATTGGAGACAAGAGAAAAGGAGTATTGAAAAGAAGCATAGTTGTTGTTGCTGCTGAAATAAATCTATGTTTTCTTTTTGAAGTTGAACCTAAGACAGGAAGTGAAGCATGTAAAGATGAAAATTGGATGAAAGCTATGAAATAAGAACTTATGCAAATTGAGAAAAATCAAACCTGGGAATTGGTCCCTAGATCATTAGATAAAAACATAATTAGATCAAAATGGGTATTCATAAACAAGTTGAATGAGAATGGAGAAGTGGTCAGCAATAAAGCAAGGATTGTGTGTAAGGGCTACTCACAAGTGGAAGGTATAGATTTTTAGGAGACTTTTCCTCCGGTGGAAAAAATGGAAGCTATCATAATGTTTTTGGAATTTACTCTCATAAGTATTTTAAAGTTTATCAAATGGATGTGAAGTATGCATTTTTGAATGGTGAGTTAGAAGAAGAAGTCTACATTGAACAACTAGAATGATTTTAGTTGTCAGAACAACTAGACATAGTCTTTTGATTAAAGAAGGCTTTATATGGATTGAAGAAAGCTCCTATAGATTGGTATGAAAGGTTGGAAAAATATTTGATTCAACAAGGTTTTAGTAAAGGTACGACAAATAACAATATTTATTTCAAAATTGAAAATGACAAAATATTGATAGTAGTTGTATATGTTGATATTATCTTTGGAGGAAATGAAACAATGTGCAAATTTTTTGCTAAAGAAATGAAAAATGAGTTTGATATGTCTATGTTTGATGAGATGAATTTATTTCTTGGGTTGCAAATCAATCAAACAAAAAAATGTATTTTTATTTCATAGTTAAAGTATTAAAAGAAATGTTGAAAAAGTTTGGGATGGATGGTTCCAAACTGGTATGCACTCCTATGGTGACTGGCTCCAAATTGAGTAAAGATGATGATTCACCTAAGGATGATTAGAGAAAATACATATCTATGATTGGAGGATTGTTGTATTTAACTACTACCAGACCATATATCATGCATGTAGTTTGTCTTGTGGCTAGATTTCAAGAAGACCCTAAGAAACACATGTTGTAGCTATTAAGAGGATATTTAAATATTTAAATGGCACTCTAGATTATGGCTTATGGTATCCTAGGGATACTGATTTTACACTGAGTGCTTATATAGATGCCAATTGGGAAGGTTGTGTTGATGAAAAAAAAAGTACAAGTGGTGGTGCATTCTTTCTTGGCTGTAGATTGGTGTCATGGCTAAGTAAAAAGCAAGACTTAGTCTATGTATCCACAGCAGAGGCTGAGTATATTGCTACAACATCCTTCTACACATAAGTTTTGTGGAAGAGATAGACACTAAAGAATATTAGAGTAATGTATGATGATCCCATCTCTATTTTCTATGATAATACAAGTGCAATTAAAATTTCAAAGAATCTAGTGATGCACTCAAGGACAAAGAATTTATCAATAAGGTATCACTTTTTGAGAGAGAAGGTTATGGAGAATGAAGTAAAGCTTGAGTATGTACCTAAAAAGGATCAGATTTGTGACATGTTTACAAAGGCTCTTCTTAAAATACTTTTGAGTATCTCTAGGAGAAGTTAAGGGTTATTTCCCCTCCTTTCTTGAATTAGATAAATATGGAAATGCATCAGTCCAGTGGATCTATAGATATATCTTTCTTCTAGATTGATGTATGGTGGCTACCTTTCAAGGGGAGTAGGTAGTGTCATGTGTTGTCATTGTGTAGTTAATTTGGGTGTACTCCTAAGGAGGAGTATTCTGTATTGGTAAAGTTCTCGGTGACAAAGGGGAGAACAATGTAAAATATCTTTTTCCTTTGCCATTGATGTCAAAGGGGGAAAAAGTATCATGTGAAAAAGTAAGGGGGAGAAAGCATTCTGAAAGAAGGAGAGATTAATGGTTCAGAGCTATTGTGTTGTCTTTGATGGTTTTTCACATCATGTGTTGCCATCAATGACAAATGGGGAGATTTTTTCAAGTATGAAGGTGGTTTCATTGATGTCAACTAGTTACTTGGTTGTCAACTAGTTGATGTTTTCATTGATGTCAACTAGTTACTTGGTTTCCAACTAGTTTATGTTTTCATTGATGTCATGAAAGTTGGTTATTGGTAGTATATGTCGAGGATATTGAGAAAATTGTAATAAAGAAGGTTGCAGGTATTTTGTGTATGCTTTGGATTGTGCTTTGTATTGCTTCTATTCTTGTATGGTTCAAACATATTGATCATGGTCATTGGTAGTTGTTGTATCCAAAATTTGGGCTTCTGGATCGTTGTACAATGCAAGATATCTTCACCATTATGTGACTATGCATTTTGGTGTGTGTGGATAAGGTCTAGGAGAAATGTAGTTGCTTTGGATTTATCCATATTTTGGTTTTAGGACTTGTGGTTTTGAGAGTAAGTTGATGAGGTCGTGTTCAAGTGAAATTTTTTGTTTGGAAAGATTGGATCATGTTAAGGATGCATGTGCTTAATTTTTTTGTGTTTTACAATGGTGTTATCTGGCCTTGTGTTAAACACTACTTACAAAGTTCATAGAAGTGTGTTGAGGCATGTTGGGACTTATTTAGTTCCTCATTAAGTACATTTTTGGGCCGCCCCCATTCTAACTCCACCATAGAATGTTTTGGCACCAACCTAATTTGAATTTGTAAATACAAATGGTGTGTGGTCAACCTTGGATGGGTTTCAAGGTTGAAAATGGTATAAGTACAAGTTGAGATGTTGATGAAAGGAAAGATATATGAAAGAAAAATGTGAGATAGTGTGTGTGATGCGAGTTTGAGTAGATCAATGTGAATTTCATCTTAGGGGTCCGAAGGCAGTGAGCTGAAGGAATTTGACATCATTTCATGTGAGTCTGCAAGTGTGAGAAAATTGTGGTGGAAATCTCTATTGCATTGAGATAATTTTCTCTCTAGGACAATTATCTTCTATCTTCTTTGTAATTGTGTGGCAATGAGCCCTGATTGGATAGTAAGTTCTATTTTGGACAAGTAAGTCATGTCTTGGTAGTGAGCCTTCTGACAATGAGCCTTTGTATTCAGTTTTGAAATTCTTATATTGTGAGCTAATCCTCATCGTGGTTTTTCCCTCATTGGGTTTTCCACATAAATTTGGTGTTATTGTGTGTGTGATTTTTCTTCTTTCAGTTTCTTCTTTTGCACTTAATGATTAATCACATTAGTGAAGTAAAGGATTTATGAATGGTTGTTGAACTAACATTTAGTGATATATTTAAAGGTTAAATTTTCTACAATTGATTCACACCCCCTCTCAATTGTCTTGTTCAACAGTGAGATATTTATGCATAATTCTACACATCTCACATTCTCTAAGTTTCTTCTCATAGCGCTAGCACCCAAGCTCTTATACCAATTGATATATTTTTGGCATGGGGTCTTAGTATAAAATTATGCCTATCCATGCAACTAATACATATAAATAAATCTCAATAAAAAATGGACATTTCATTAGAATGAGGAATATGATTATTAAATATAGTAGGATACACCATTTTATACAATGAGAAATTAAACTTTGGTACACTCACATAGGTATTCAAATAGGTATACTTCCAAAGTCACCTCCTACTCTTTACTCCTCTCTCTACTTGCATCACTTTTTAATAACTTTAAATTGGGAAAAATATATTTAATAATGACATCAATCTATGCATCATTCCTTACACACTAAAATATAATGTCAAACAATTGTTTTAGGTCAAGTTAAGGTTGTTGTATATGATGGTCACTACTACATAATTAGTAATATATATACTAAATAAAATAAATAAATCACATCATATGTCTCACTATTAGTTACATTAATTAACCAAAGTATTTTGAAATATATTTATATTTACTATGTCTAAAGGAACCCATAGATGCATATGCTTTTGCATTCATTAAATTAAAAAAATTCACTTTTGTACATGCTTTACATAACCAAATTTTATCATTTTTACATTCTATAGTGCATCTAGTATAGCCATCATCTTCATAATTTTGGCCATCAGCCATGATTCCTAATTGCTCTCATCATTGGTCCTCTACATATCCATCCTCTTTATACATTTTACTTGATTTATGCATTAGAAGATGCATCTCTTAGCTACCCCATGTTCAAATTATTGATTATTTTGATCACTCCTCTATAACTTTTACTCACACACCCGATGCCTTATTTCCCAAGACAAGTAAATTTCACTTAAAATTACTATTCCAAAGACAAGTAACTCTATTTTTCAAGAAAAGTATTTTTAATTTAGTGTTAATTTTGGAAACCATTAAATTACACTCATTTTTGACACTTGATTGTAACACATGTCATATTTCTAAATTATCACCTAAATATAGTAGGAGTGCATAGATAAGTATCATGTATGTACATATTTAGGGATAAGAGATAATCATGCATAGATTATATTTAAGGACATGTATTTTTGGGTACACATGACTTGTTGTTGGCAACACAAGGGAAAAAAATTGAGAGGGGGAGTGAATCAATTGTCACATAATTTAAAACTTATTCAAATTATTAACATTATTCTCTAATTTGATTAATAACCATGAATGCATAAATCACCAACACATTAAAAAAAAAACATAACACCAATATTTTTTACGTGGAAACCCTGTTAGGGATAAAACCATGATGGAGGTCAGTCCACAAGATTATACCCTATTAAAAGTATAAGAACTGAAAATATGGGGAATGCACTTGCATTCAGGCACAGTGCCTAGAGCTCACTACTCAATTACAATAGGGCTAACTGCCCAAAGCAAGACACATTGTCTTACATAAAAAATCGGATTACATCCGCAAGGATTTGAACTAATAGAATAGCATCTGCTAATGCCTGATCACAGTTCTGGTTAAGCGCATGAACACTTATTTACTCTTCTTCACTCTTCTTCACACTCTGCTATGACTTTGAATGATTTAGATCAATATTCACACATATACACATAAAAGCATACCTCAATTTGAATAAGCAATCACTCTTATATATCCACAACAAGAAATTTCATCCCTACATGTTGACTTCAACAAAATAATAAAATGAATATAAATTGTTGGCCCAAAATAATAAAGATTATTAATGCGAATCAACCAAGGTCAACCACAACTTAGTGAAGACCCAAATCAACATCTCCAACATGAAAAAACTTCAATTAATTACTCCTCGAAGATCCACAACATGCTACAGCCACCATGTTGGCCAAGAACAATAAAAACATGAACACACAAGAGAACGTGGATAAAATAGATACACTCAACAAAAAACCCTTTAATCCACAACCTCTGATCATTAATGTACAAAACTTACTGACATACTGAACTTCATTTCACCACTAACAACCTGCAACTCATCTCATTACAATTTTCTCAATATCCTCGACATATACAACTTCTAATGAATTAATGATAATAGTGTTGACATCAATGAAAACCACATATTAGAAACACAACCACAATATCCAACACTTGTATCTCTCTATAATCAAGTTTATGCTATATTTGTAATTGTTCTTGATTGTATTAATAGGCTAGACAACACTAGGAGAAAAGCACCTATATAAACCTACTTTATATACTTTGGCATAGTAATAGAGTATTGAGATATTGTAATACATTGTAAAACACATTTAGTTCCAATTTTCTTGGGAGCTAACTATATGTATGATTTTACTTATTTAGTATTGGTATGTATATGGATAAGTAGGTTATCACATGTAGCATGTAGAGAAAATTAAATGGTGAAGAACTCAACATGTTGTAAGTGAGATATGTATATATGTAAGTACATGTTAAATCTTAAGTGTTTCACCCTTGGTCATTAAATATGCATTTTAATTCTATTATTAGGACCCTCTCAGGCTCTAAGCACTACTATATAACCATATTTTGGTAGGTTAAACTCGTTCAATTCTATTATTGATGGTAAAATAATGTGAAATAAGTTGTAAGCAAAGAGATCCCTATAGGTACATAAATTTGTTAGTAGTGAGAAAAAATATTTTTTTATCTATTATGTGAATAATTATAGGATGAATGAAAAAAATAACTCTTCAATTGGATTGAAACTTGGGTGGAATAAAGTACTATAAAGCATCAAGGGAAATTTGGGTAGACTTATAAGAACCTCACATGATTAAATAGATTATATATAGTTTCAAAAAATGTGATGGATACTTTTGTGAAAGGTATTATAAATAGCTAAATGTTATGGTTTATGGTTTTGAACTAAAGCTAAGTGGATAAGGCATTACATAATTTTCTTGCACAAATTCAATAAAATCTGTGTCAAAGAAGTATTTGGGTAAATATGTTACTAGTTAAAACGTGCACTTTATCTTGGTTATGGAGTAGTCATCTCTTGTGTAAGAGAATGCTAGGAGTAGAAGAGTGCAAATACAAAGTCATTGCCCATGTCATTTAAGAAAAAAAATGTTAGTAAGGATATATTAAATGGTGAATAAATCAAATAAAGGAGCAGGTGAAATGAAAATATTTTGTTGTTGACTACGAAGATATATTGGGAAAAAGGTTCTTTGAGATATTATTGCTTAGAGATAAGGGTAGGAAAAGAAAATTGGTAATTCAAAAGAAATTTTAGAAGCATAATAGAAAATTAATTTTTCCAAGAAGAAAGGGCATAAGGATCTAAGAATAGAGAACAAAGATGGAAAATTTAGTAGAGGAGAAACCTCAAGAAATAGTGATAAATTAGAGGCACCAACCACTCCCAAAATAGATAAAAAAATCAAACCAAACTACTTATATTTGGAAAAAATATCAGAGAATAATTAAAAAATGTCTTTCTCTTAGAATTCTCATGGAAAAGAAAGGGGAAAAAAGTTAAATTTATGACTTTGTGGGAATTTTAAGAGATGAGGCTCTCAAATAGTACAAAAAGGAATGTCCTTACCTTGATAAAGAATGGGATGAACTAAAACAATAATTATTGAATACATTTTAGTTTCAAAAAACCCATTTAGAGAGTGTGAACAAGATGAGGGAAATGATAGAGAATAAGGGTTCAACTTAAATTTGATCAAAATTCAAATATGTTGTAAGGAAATTGGAGGATCCACTATTACAAAAGTAAAGGATAAAATAGTTTGTGACACCTACAATTAGACCATCCCTTGATGGAAGAGTTTTTGAAACATGTGGAAGTGGTAGAATTATCTTCAAGAATTGAAGCACAAAACTAGAGAAGAGAGAATGAGAAAGAAGAAAATAGCGAGATAGAAAATTTAAAACTAAATTTGGAAAAAATAAAGAGTAAGTAAAGATCCTAAACAGGGTAGAAAATAACTAAGACATGACATTAGCAAAAGGAAGAAGATTCAATATTCTTACTATTCCAATGAAAACTTGAGGAATGAGTTGTAATTTCCCCATTTTCAATCACTTCAATATCGAAGTTAGCTCCAACTTACCTTTTTCAAAATGGAATTCAATAGCTAGTGTTGAGCTTTGGGGTTTTTGCTAAGTATGTTGATGCTTTCTGAGAGAAGTTTTATCCTATCAAGTGTTTTCCAAACATCTTAAAGGGAAATGTTATTTCTGGAAGGTACCTTATTTTAGTGAGGCAGGCTCTAGGTGAGTTCTTGAATATATGGACATCCCCATTTTTCAATTTCAGACTATTTCTGCATTTTTCATACCTTTAGTTGGCTATATGAGATATAATTGATAATTAAACAATTAATTGTAAGTTGTTGCATAAAAACATATTTCAATAAAAAATTAAATTATTTATAAAGTAAAGTGACTAATGTGTTGGAAATGTTAAATATTTAAATAAAGTCACTCTCTAGAGAAATGAGGGATATAAAGGGATTTTTGAAGCTCATTTGAAGATTGTGCTTGGTTTATTTTCATCTAATTAGATTTTGGAGAGTTTCTTCAAGAGCTGAAACCATAGGATGAAAATATTAAGGGTAAACCAGTTTCGTTAGTGGAAGACCTATCCTAGCTAGTGCAAGTGGAGTCATTTAAGTGTCATGCTTAAATTGAACAATGGAAGTTTATACAATTTTTTGGAGGTTTGCAATGTTAGGAAAAGGTGTGTTGTCCACCTTGCATAATGTTATAATGTAATATTTATTTATTTATTATGTTGTGTACCTAGGGAGTCTAGGTATGTGTGCATCACATGGGCTAGCATTCTTGGGGCCACTTTATGTGTTGTATGTAACATTGGATGAAATATTTAATGTTGGGAAAAATTAGTAACAAGAATTAAATGTGGGGGTTAATGGTTTTGTAAGCTCATGGTATTAGTCACATGGTTTTATGTAATACCACATGTTGGTTTTTTGTGAGCTTGTTTCTTGTTGATGCTTAAAACTTCCACTCTAAGAAAGAAACATCCTATGGGAAGTTCCACAGATGTGGGAATTAATTTGTTTTCTATGAAGCAACCTCTATGCTTTTAGAAGTCAAATCTTCAAATGTTTTAGGAGCAAAATGGGAAAGGGGGAAAAGCAAGAAAAAATGAAAAAAAAATGTGATGCACCAAAACTACTTTTGGTATCCACTCTAAGCTTGCATAATATAGATCAAAACCTTTAAAACATTACAAACAGTTTCAAAGAGAAGATGCATGATTTAAATCCTGCAACATTTATCAAAAGATTATACTATAGAAATAAAGAACATAAATAACAAACAACTATCAATTTCACACAACTTGACACAGAAAACCACATCCTCTTCATTTTTGGTTGGAGAACAAATTACAAAGGCCTGAGGGAACAATACAAAATATTTAATCCTTCCCGCAAGGGGAACTTGCTAAGGTCTTTGAAAATGAACACAAAAACTTCCTATTATCTTTATTCCAAACTAAAAAAATATAATACTATTCTCCTTGAAAAATAGTTAACAATTTTTTTCTTTTCTAGAGAGAGAGCCCTCTGAAAAAGATAGCACCCCTGAGTGTATAGGAACCCTTGATCTACATGGTTGGGACTCTTGAGGCCAAGCAAACATGACACCTAGATCCTTCATGACAACTGTAGTCTCCCACTTGCTTCCATAATGAGGCCTCAATAACATAATCAGATCTTGAAAATGTTTCAATGCACACACATATACGATCTGCAAATTTGAACATGGTGCTACCTTAACACTCAACAATCTCTTGATGTTGACGTATGCCCTACTCAGACTACTTGTAGAACATCAAGCAATGGCAAATCCTTTTCCCTATAAAGGGGACCCTTTGTACGTTGAAGCGCATGGTGATGCCATGCGTAAGTTGGTGCTCACTTTTAAACCTCAATTGTTTCAAGAGCCAACAATTTTGAAGCCACCACATGGCATCTTGGCACTGTCTTTAAAGATAGTCGATCATTTCTTCTAGTACGTGAGCATGGGGATGTCATGTGTCACTAGCAGGGAAGGCCCATATATAAATCGAATCTTTCCAAGGTCCTAGAGTAAAAGAGAAGGCCAAAGCTAAACACCTAGCTTATACAACCACATCCAGTGAGGTGCTAAAGCACATATCTCAAAGGCATGGATTTGATCCACAATTTTGGTGACTCATAGGGGGAATCTACTTGCATATGAAGAACACAAAATATTTGGTTCACACAAAAGAAGCGAAGCTGCAAAAAGGGGAGGCTCACAATACTTACAAATTTTGGAGGGTGACCTTTAGAGGCATCCATTCCTCCTCATATGGTTGACCTTTCTTCTTCAGAGCATCAACAACTCTATCCAAATCTATTATATCCTTAAAGGAGATGTTGATTAAGCTTTGCATAACCGCCCTCATTAGAACTTGAGTTGCATGAGGGGCTATTTAATAGCCTCCACTTTGAAGACACTTGGCACTTGAATTAGGCCTGTAAAGATACCTTGTTCATTGTTCTTTGCAAGTAGTAGCCATTTGATTTCATCCTTAGAAAGAACTATTTTATCAGGGAGGAATAGGGAGGGAAGTCTTAACCATACCAATTGTTCAATGTGTCCCTTCCTTTCCTGGATCACTCACTCCAAGACATCTAGATATGCCTTACATTTTGTTATTGCCTTGTTGCAACTCTAGAATTCATTAACTTTGCTAGTTGCTTGCCTTTAGTCAGAAACCCCTATTGCCTAGAGTGCTTCATCCATTGTGCTATATAGCTTCTCCACTAGAAGTTGTGAATCTTTGATCTTTGGGGAGATGAATGTGAGGGTCTAATCAATAGATGCACTCACTTAAGCACTCAATCACTGTGAGTCAGTGATGAATCCAAGTGTTGTATTCAAGTGTGAAGCCATGTTTTTTATTCTTTCCCAATATGATACATACAATTGTTGGAACATTGGGAGAATGCTTGTGATTTGAGAGTGGTCAATAAGGTCTTACTTCAACAGTTGAATCTCATGGTCCCTATCCTGGGACTCTTGCTGCATTTTTTGTTGAATTTTTTGTTGTGCACTAATAGAGTATGAATTAAAGACTCTTTTGGGCCTGTGCCAACTCTTCTTCCTTTTGTCATAGCTTACTTTCTTCAATCCCTTCATCTCAACCTTCAATCCACTAGTATTTGCAGCTAGGTCCTCTGATTAACTTCCACTTGGAATATTTAAGAAGTGATGTGGTTTTGTAGATCATCTCTCATTCTTGTGAGGTATGTGTCTCTAGCCCTACCTTTTTCTTTGTGGCGGTCAATTATGGCTTTCATTTTCAAGATCTCCTGATCCTTCTTCTCTAGTCGAGGGCTAGATTTGATGTAGTTTGTTATGATGACCTTTTGTGTTTCCTCCATGAGTTATACCTTGTCCACTAGCCTTGGTTGGATGAGATTTAGACTAATGGCATAGGTTGAGTATGTTGTAAATAGGATGCCATTTAATTGCAATCCTAAACATTATTTATTTCATGTATCTCCTAAGTCCCTAGAAAGTGTTCCCCAACACTAGGATTAGAAAGAGATTTATATTGAATGAAATAATCATGTTAATTAACATTTGTAATTAATTCTAAATGTTAGGAGCATGTGAGGGAATCTAATATGAGTTCCTAAATAATAGGAGCACATGGGGCGCCCACATGGAAGGTGACACTCACCTTAAGTTAACTGTTTGGAGTAAAGGATAACACTTTTGAATGCATGTAAAGATCCTAGGAGTTAGGGATTAATGTTTACATGCAGGAAGTGTAGTTCAGTTAAGTTCAAATCAGTTTCATTCAGTTTAATTTAGTTTAGATCAGTTTAATTCAATTCATTTCAATTCAATTTAGTTATGGTTTAGTTATCTTCAATTAGTTTTAGTTGAATGCTAGTTGACTTCAGTTAACTTGGAATGCATGACTAATGACTTGAGTTGCATGACAAATAATAGGTGAATAATTTCAATTAATAGGGGATGATCATTCTTGCATGAATGGTGGAGAGATATGTTTCAATTAACGAAGATTGACTTGGACCCACCTTGGGCGCCCAAGTTGGCATCTTGGAGTTAACACTTTTGCATGAGAAGATATTTTATAAGGCTGAGTTAAGTGGGCCCATTCTTGGGTGCCAACTTTGAGGAGAAGCTTACATGACATATTTAGAATCAACGTTGAGTTAGGACTTCAATTTTGGATGCCCAAATTGATGAAGGACTTGATTTGACATTGTTTTTCATGGAAGAACTCTACTTGCAAAGAATAGGCATAGGTTTTTGGTGATAAGCTTTGAGCTTTGTAAATGTAACTCTTTGGAGTTTACAAAGTTGATTATTGCCTATTTATCTCAAGCAAGTTGAAAAGAGTTTGTATCAGATTTGATTGTAGGTTATGAAGAAGAATTTTTGAAGGAAAAAGAAGCATCTCAAGGAAGGTTTGATAAAGAATTATTGTAATCTTGTTCTAAGGTTAAATAATACAAGCATTATTGATTCTTGGTGGAGTTTTTTCCTGGAAGGGTTTCTCCATGGTATATGTTGTGTAACTTCTATCTTCTAGTCTTATTCTTCTACAATCTTCTATCTACTTCTACAAATGGTAAAATAAATCTAATAGATAATCATCCACAAAGAAATTGTAACAAATAACACTTATTTAGATCTATAGTATAATAGTTTTATAAGTTTTAAAGCTACATAATTACCTCCATTTTCAATAGAGTATTCCCCAGGTAGTATTTTACCTTGAGGCTTGGTCACCATGGGTGTCCTATGGGCAATCATTAGAGCCTATTTTGTGTGATCGAAGAAATTTTGCATATGCGGCACCACTAGGAGTTGGGTTGCTTTTGTTTTTCTTTTCTCTACTTGGGACACCTGAGCTTTCTTTGCAGTCTTCCACTACTGATGGAATTATTCCTAATATTGAATACTCTCCCCTATGAAGGGGAATCCTTATGGCAACTCGAAAGGAATGGTCACCTACTATTGCAAAGTAGTGGACGATATTCCTCTAGGATTGAACTAGCAATTGAGCAATGTGGTGATGAGAAGGATGGGAGTTCGTGAAGAGGGGTGGATGGAGATTGTGCCATAATGGACACTTGTATGGTGGATGAAGGTAGAGGGGTGGAAAGCGGCATAATCACAATGGGTGGTAAGGTGGTGACCATAGTGGAAATTGTTGTTCCCTCAACACACACACCCCGTTCGGAATGGGGACCCTCTCTTTTCTTCGCCTTGCTGAGTTATTTTGTCACGACCTCATTTTGTGTGCCCCCATTTTGGTGTCCTAAATGGTTAGTGTGCCTCTAAAGTCTTATCTTAAGTTGACCATATTTTATACCCTCAAAATTTGCTAAGTCGTGGGTCCTCGCAGAGTTCCTTTGGCAATTTGCCTCTGCCAGCGTCCTTGGAACCCCTGGGTCCGGCTCGGCGGGTTTCCCTCACTGGATTTTTGTTGAACATTTGTTGTTTGAAACATCTGAAGGAATTCACCTTCCCATTCCCCAGGACCTGGCTTCTTGACCGCCGTCCTCATGAATTGCGTTGCAAAGTTGACATCCTCCAATTGCCTCGGGCCCGATCCACCGGATCTCTTTGCCTGGGACTCTGTTGTGAGTTCTCCCTTCTTGAGATGAACATCCTTCACTGGAGTTCCACCCACAAGACCCCATGCCTCCTCTTGTTGGTGTTTTTTTTTCACTTCAACATTTGAAGTGGTTGTTTGCTCACGTCATTTTGGCCTCTGGGTTCCGGACCTCCCGCCGCCGTCTCGAGGTTTGAACTTACCAAATTTTCACCTACCATACTCACATTAATGAGATGTATTAAATGCCATTAGGGGTATAAATAATTGGGTCAACCTATCATTTTCACATGTCAGGTTGGCCAAAAAATTTCAAGGCGAGCTTAGAAGAATCTAGTGCCTTCATCTCACATTGCCCCTACACCCATTGCCTTCATAACCCAATTCTTCGTAGATTTCGCAGCCTCCTCCACTGGGTTCTTGTGGTAATTTCACTATCCACCCTTCCGCATGGTTTTTTAGTGATTTTTCATTTAAATGGTGGAAAAAATAGGGTTAAAATGTGTTCATTCGATGGAGGAAGGTTAGACCTAAAAAACCCATATGATTAAATTTCAAGAAAACCTCCAAATTGCCCTAAAAATTGAATCCAGAACGTTATCATCTTGGCACTGTTCTTCCCACAGAGCATCCACACCCTCTAGAGCTGAGCCTTCCCATCGCCGTTTAGAAAACTTCAAAACTCAAACAACTTTGAAATGGCGGGATGTCTCCTCAGGCACGTGACCCCGGATGTCCTTTGACGGTTCGCCGTCAGGACTTACAAACTTATACTCTTGGCCTCCATTCATGCATCCCAGGTCCGTTTCTGCAGGATCCTGTCCATGGGATGCTGCGTAATGTTCACTGTTTCAAATGACAAAATGACCCTGTCCACTCGAGCCACGGGGTTTTCCTCGTCATTCATTGCTCGAGTTAAACAAAGAGAAATGCCACATCCCTAGTGTCTTTCGGGTCCAAATTCCCTTCAGTAAACTGCTAATGACATCTCAAAGTAAATGCTTGATTTCATGAATAATGTGTTATCTAATAGGACTTCATCTGACAGGGATTTTGGCTAACATTGGGGTCTTCTTGCTTGATCGTACTCATCATGCCCTTGTTAGCAGGATATATGGAATCGGGTGCAGGACCCTCGGGGGTAGCTGTAGAAAAGGACAAAGGAAAGAAGTCAGGAAGAGCTCCTCGTGGGAAAGAGGACAAGGATCAGATGAAATACCAATTCCAAGGGGATCCGTTGCACTCAAAGTTCATTATGGACTGGAAGAAGATTACAAATACCAATATCAACCACATTGATATTAAGGAATTTAAATAGAGAGTCAGAGTCAACTTGACCATAGACAATGCCAGGATGATAAGAGGAACTGGAATTTCCAAGACTGCAGGCTTCCCTCTGGCCCTTATAGCTCCTGAACTGGTCATGGCTTGTAGGAAAGCATAACAACCTAAGACCTAGACAATAGTAGACAAAGATGGGAACATCTTAGCTGACATGTCTCCCCTGGCAATAACAAAGACTTTTCACATTCCCACCTTTAGAGAAATGGAGATCCCTACTATCTCAGACTACAAGGCAATGTGGGATGCAAATCCCGTTGGATGCAAGAAGCTCATCAACCAATATTGGTTAAAAGAGAAAAGGGGAAGCACTACAAAAGTTCCCCAAAAACTCTTTCGTAGTGATTTCTTTGAAGATTATCATGACTTAGTAACTCTGCTAAGCCAAGTGATGGGTTTTCCTACCGCTGCATACTTCCAAGAGTGGATGGTTTACTTTGTTGAGAAAATTATTTACGGAAAGGAGGATGGTGCCACACAAACTACATTCTACTGGGGAGAGATAATAAGTGACTGCTTCCATGAGCAACATGAATGTTAAGAAAACCTCCAAGTTTTATATGACATCTTACCTTGTCTACTCGCTGGTTGAATGAAGACAATATAGTGGACTGTTCAGAGCTCCAAATGAAGAATCTAGTCAGGAATTGTAGGTTTATGATAGATACCCTTAGTTGTAGTTTAAAAATTTCAAGAGGGACTATTGTAGGGTGAATGACACTTTCATAGGTCACATTATCAAGTTTCTTGGAGGTGATTTTGAAAGGTGAGTCTCCCATAGTGCTCAGGCATTCCTCAAACAATACGCCTTTCTATTCATTCAATACCCAAAATTCACATACATTCATGCGCAAGGCTACAAAGAAAGGCTGAACAAGCTGCCCCGGTATCCTAATGACCTTATTGTATTGTTAGAGCTCTCTCAACAACTACAACATGTACATACCCTTCTCAACAACAAGCATTTGGCAAGGATCCCTTATCCCCTTTCTTTTGGCTAAGGGATGCACAAGCTACAAATGTTTCAATGTGCTGGAAATTCAAAGAAGGAGCTGGCTGAGTATCATTTCCAGCTTCATACTACTTGTTCACGAATGGACCCCTATGGGTATATAAGGAAAGCACTTGGACTTGACTATGCCCATTTGCATCATGTTGAGGATTTCTGGGAAAATTTCCAAGATGATAAGGAGGTGCACATGAGAAATTATATTTGAATGACTTCCTACTTCGTAAAAAGGGTAAACTTTCTCCCTGTACCTGATCAAGTTGTGGAAGATAAAAGCACAATCATTGATCCTAGGTATAATGTAGTCGCTAACTTGCCAATACCTTCTAGACTGGGACAAGCAAGAGGTCGATGACCTCGATATCATAGCTAAAACAATTGAGGCTCATACCAAAGAATGGGTCAATGGATAGGTAGCCTGATTGAAGCAACAAGGGGTCATTCTAACCTATGAAGGATTTGAAAGTGAGCCCAGTGCAACAAATGATGGAGCCGCTACAACCTCAACAGGAGAAACATCCAAATCTCCTCCACTCACTCACTCTAGGAAAAGAAAAGAAACTAAGGAGCAGCAACCAAATCTAAAAGTATATGCAAGGAAAGATTTGAAGGGTGAGTCCTCAAAGAAACACAAAAGGCCAGGAAGCATTGTTGGGCTGTCTTCTATTCAAGAGGATCCCCTTCACCAAGGAGAAGAAATGGAGACATATTAGCCAAAATCCCCACCAGCTACCCTTGGTGCTACTACCCTTTCACCCATTTCTCAGGCCCTAGTTGCCACATCTCCACCTATAGTGGAAATCTCTATCCACCGGGCTTCTTCTTCACCAACTGGGTCAGTCGTGGTGGTTGATTCTTCTTCTGCCATGACTTCTCCACCGTCCTCTGCCTCTATGTCTCCCACCACATTGCTTTAGCTGGTAGTGACAACAATACCAATACCAACGCTTACACTTCCAGAGGAATTCTCATGGCATATGCATAATGTTCCCTGTGATATTTCCAAAGTATTGATGAATCCCACCATCCAAGCTGCCTTAGTGCAAGTTCTTTCCAGTGTTCTTATCTTAAAGAATCCAACTAAACTACCAACAATGGAAGCCACATTGCAAATCTCTGAGGAGCTGGAATGACAAGAGAGGGAAGAAACAAGAGCACTAGAGGAGGAAGTGGATGAATACCATGAACATCCAAAATACCAACACTTGCAAATTTAGAAAGTGGTTCGTGAAGAAGAAGAAACAAGATCTTCTGAAAGTGGAGATGAAGAAGAGGATGACAGTGGAAAATTAATTGTGCAAGCTTTCGATCCTGACCTTGATGAGGAGCTGGCCTGGAAATTAAAGGATGTTGGGGAAGAAATAGAAAGACCACCTTCTGGAGAAAGGAGACAAGAAGATGACAAGATGAAAGAAAACCTTGAACTTCTAACAAGTGGGCAGCATGATGAGGACCTTACATATCATGAAGAAGTACCCCCTTCAAGAGGGAAAGGAGAGCAAGAAAAGGAAGAGCATGAAGATATGTCACCACCATGTAAGGAAGAGGAGAATATAGAAGATCAACCTGAAAAGGAGATCCAAGCTGATAAGATCCCTAAAATAGAGCTGCCCGAGGAGCACGAGCACGAAGACGAACTTGATGAAGAAAATGATGAAGAGAAAGAAGAGGAGGCCGAGAGGGAAGAAAGTCCCAAAGAACGCCTGCCCACCAAGTCCCTAATCAAGCGCCTAATCCACCTGAGACTCCAATGAAGAGGAGGGAGAAAACACTAGAGTGGAGAAGGAAGCTTCTGAAGATAAGGGAATTGAAGTCATAAGGGATGAAGAAAGAGGTGACAGTGAATCACCCAAAGGAAAGACTCAGATACCTGAATGGCTGGAAAAGTAGCTTGAGAAGAAGGCTCCTGCCCTAAGTGATCCAAAAGCAAGATTGGAGGCTATCCTAGCCTAAGCACAAATTAGTACTAGGAAAGAGAAGAAGCCTAAAATCAGATCCAAGGTGACGATGGATGCTTCTGGATCCTGAACTGTGCAGGTAGCAATGCTAGTGGCGGGCAAAGAGGGGGTAAGCTATAATGTTTCCACTATTGATTTAGGGACAACTACCAAAGAGAAAAAAGTGGACCACCTCCAAGATTCTGTTGCCACAATAGTGCATTTGATACAACAAGAGAAGATTTCAAAGGAAGAGCTTAAAGCACAAGTGGCTGATCTGACAGCTTATATCTAGCAATGGTCTTCAACAAAAGAAATGGCTACCACATCTTCGGCCCTGCCGTAGTTGCTGTCAAAGGAGCAAATAGAGAAGCTTGAAAAGAGGAAGAACTTGGATAAGACCATAGAGAGTTGGTTCTGATAGGTCTTGTACATAGGGAACATGGGCATCAGTCATGTTGTTAGGACAACAAACAAGTTCTTGGATTTACAATAGTCTCTTGAGGGTATGAGGAAAATTTTCACTAACTTCCCAAGGAGATATGACTCCAATTACCCAAAGATTGAGGCAATTATCAAGCTGCCAAGCACAACTTGTGAGAAAGAGCTTGCATTTAAGAAGGATGACCATTGGTTGGTGAATGTATGGAAGTGTGACTTCGAGAATCAGAAGGAGAGGTTGGAGCAAGTGCTTGATAAGGTCGATCTAGACATCGAGTGGGCTAAAGAAATCAAAGTCGATTGCGTCTAGTAATTGAAACTAATGATAGGATATGATATCTTTGTTGTACAGATGGACCTGGAGAAGGTAAAGCACCACTTCCAAAAAAAGATTGAGGATAAGATGTTAGATGAAATTACCACTGATTTCATGAGCTTTGCTGCCTGAGCCTTCGCCCAGTCAGAGCTGTTTCAAGACCACATTGCCAAGTATGATGAAGACTGGAAAAGCTCATTGAACAATCCCAAGAATGGAGTTATCAAGTGTTGCGATCTGAAATCATTGACGTTGGTAAGCTCCAACTGCTAATTCTGAAGTTCATAGAATATGGTGCTTTAAAGAAGCAAGAGGGAAATCTTATCATTGGTGAAGAATTCCTCATAGAGTAGCTACAGTAAAAGGGAAATCAACTAGAAGACAAAATGCTTTAGTGCTGTCACAAAAGACAAAATAGGGATAAGGACAAATTTGTATTTTAAAATGTAATATATTGGGGGGTAGGTAGAACCCTAGTTTGTAGTGAATTTTGGCCACACAATGCAAACTAATATTGGCCTTTCATTCTACTTTTTTGACACTATAAATAGGGCATCTCTTCTCATTTTCAAAGGGAGTTGAGTTGTTGTAATGACATGCTGTAGAAATTTTAATAGAAATACATTGAATTTGGTGCATTTCAGAGTTTCTCTACATGTTTGATGATTGATATCCCATAGTTAGATGTTTTGGTTAGATTTTCTTTGCTACTTTTAGATGGTTTCAAATTGCTTCAATAGATTTGGT
Source organism: Sequoia sempervirens (assembly GCA_007258455.2). NCBI lineage: Eukaryota > Viridiplantae > Streptophyta > Pinopsida > Cupressales > Cupressaceae > Sequoia > Sequoia sempervirens. The sequence goes on along the minus strand of VDFB02086081.1, from coordinate 304,408,459 downwards.
AATGCTTTTCTATGGTTATGAAATTTTTTGCTGTGTAGATGCCTTCCTAGTCCATACTTTTTTGTTATTTGCTGCTAGTAGATGGCTATGTAAAGTTAGTTTGGACTTAAAATCAAAGCTAATTTAAAATTTTGTCTTTTTTCATGCATGTATATGATGGACAAATCTTAAAACATCTGCAGGCCTTAGAAGATAGCACAAATTTGATGAGACTGTGAATTTTCTGGTTAAGTGAAATTATGTTTGAAGGAAGCTATCCACAGTAGAACCTCCATGATCACTGTTCATAGTTAGCTTCAAATCTAGGAACCTCTCCTCTTCCCTTCCCTTTTTCCTTTTTTTTAGAAATAACCTATGCTAAAGTTCATTGCACATTGTAAAGCCAAAACTTAAGAAAACATTGGAGTTTTAGATTGCTATTTGAACCTGCAACAAATTGCATGTCAATTCCTATTCCAAGAAACTTCAATTCACAAGATCCACTTTCCATCCAACTACATAAGTATGCCCTGTGATTACCAGAAAGATCACATCAAAAATCACCTAAGAAATTTCATACAAGTCATGACCTAACACCTGAGAGACCTTGAGACGATTTTCAGCAACTTGCTGTTGGTAGTCTCCTTTCAAGAGAGGTAGTGCAACTATGCATTACCTATGTTGAGAGAGTGTGCAAAATCACCCATCAATAGAACTGGTGCTAGAAGGAGGGCTTTGAGCTAAGATGGATCAAGGTGATTCACTCTCCCCAGAGAGATTGCAAATAGTTTTAAGTTTGAGACCGAACATAGGGGAATTCCGAGAACTACAACCTCCTACAAGGGAAAGAACTAGGAGGGAGGATGCAACCTCTTCTTCTTCCTCCATTCCACCCACTTCACCTTTTCCCTCACCTCCCTACTCCTTCCATTCACCTCAAAGTTAATAGACTTCCTTCACCTTCATCCATTCCGCTCAACCATACCAATCTGCTTTTCCACCTCTTATCTCCCACAGCAAGGGGGTTTCCTCTTCTCCTGCCCTCTGAGTTTAAGGCATAGTGCAAACAACTGTGACCTAGGTGTAGCCCCAGCCTACTATTCTACAATAGCTACAGCCCTAGATTGTTGTTCCTAAACAACAAGTACCACCTTTGCCTCCCCTCATGTCTTGGTTGGTGCAAAACCCTTCTTCGTTGCACTTCATTGCTTATCATGATATGCCCAAGAACTTGGAGAGCTTATGCATGAAGTTTAATCCTCGTGATCCACAAAGGATGGAAGAGGAAAACATCAAGATATTTGAAACATCAATTCAAGATATGCAGATTGATCATGAAGTTGTCGCATGCTGCCTCTTTCCATACTCACTATGGGAGGAGGCTTTTGTATTGGTATATCAATTTTCCAAGGGGTTCCATTACTCACATGGGACCTCATGAGGGATGCTTTCCTGCAAAAATATAAGATTTTGATCAGCCCTTTGGAGCTGTATCGATAGTTTATGTCAGTTCAAAGAGAAATTAATGAACCAATTGGATCTTTCAATGACCATTTTCATCATGCCTTTATGAGGCTTTAAGATTCGTATGTGCATAATGATGTTGTGGCCCTGCCCATCTACTATGCAACATTAGATAATCTTATGTCAGCATTGGTGAAAAGGATGTGCTCGATGCTCACCACATTGGTGACTACTTATGTAGAGGTTGTTGTCGCCAGTGCAGACTTGGGGTAGAACATCTCTGGTCCGCTGCCCTCTTTGGGTCCAGTGGCTCATCCAATGCAGATTCAAGGGATTAACCAAGAATTCGCTCACCAAAAAACTCTTATGAACCAGGTGCCTCAACTGCCCATTGTCCCACACCTTGGATAGTCAATGAATCATGCGCCTCCCGTGCCTCCTTACTTGCAACCCCACCAACAATAGACCTACCCTCAAGCTCCCTAACAACAATTGGTGTACTCTCAGCAGCCACAAGCACCATTATATCTGTCAAGACTAGAATTCCCTCCAACACATCAAAACCAATAGGTGGCTCTGCCTATCTTTCTCCAAAATCAAGTACCACAATCGAGCAACACCAAGAAAAAAAAAACTAGAGGAGTTGATTGAAATGATAAAGAAAATGTCTACAAAGTTGATGCACCCAAGAAATCAGAACAATCAATTGTTGTTCTCCCAACATAACCTCCAAGCTAATCTTAATCAAGATAGCTGAGATAATAGGGATGGTAGGGGAAACCATGAAGCGAGCACCTCTTTGGGGCATAATTATGATAGAGGGAAGAATTCAAATCAGAACTTTGAGAGGAGACCTTCCTAGAGACAAAACCAAACATGGAATACTAGGCACAACAATGGGGGTGTTCCTACTCCCCTTGATCAGCCTGTCGGTAATGAGAAGACGACTAGTGGAGTATACCTTGTTGAAGCATCCTTGTTTGGATGGTGCCGAATTCACAAGAAAAATAGATATTTTGAATTGGATTGTCCTGAATTTCAGACGCCTGTAGAAATATTTCAAATGGAGGTCCAAAATGCTATTGACAGTGCTAGTTGCAGGGACATCATCCCATCTGAGCCTTACGATTCCTCCTACCTCATAGTCAACCAAGCTCCCTTCCCGTAGAGCGACTCTAATGAGCCTAAGACCGAGGTGACCCCCATCAAGAATGACAAAGTGCAAGAGGTAAGTAACAAAGAAACCTTGTCTCAACTTTTTGATTCAGTAGAAAATGGTTTAGTAGACAAGGAAGAACCACATGTAGACGAGGTTCACATGTTCCACCAAAGAACAACCCCCCTACTTCCTTAGGAATAGGTAGGCGGGTGGGCCTTTTATGACTTCCACCCCACCTAACCCAAATTCCAACAACAATCTTAGGCTTCCCCATGTGCCCACTCAATACTTCAACAGGGACAAGTCACAAAATCAGCCACAAAATTAGTCACAAAACCAGCCTCAAGGCCAATGCTAAAACCAGTCAAGTCAAATGAAAGCCAAACCTTCTAGCTCTGCCATAGGCTGATCCTTTGACTTTGAGATTGAAAAAATGGGTGAATATGTAGCAGAAGAATTCAAGAAGGTAAAAATTATCCTATCTTCCTTTGAACTACTTAAGATCCCTACCGTAAGGCATACCTTTTTTAGAATAATTAATGGAGCCCCATCCTCTAAGGAAACTTAGGAAGTACCAACCAAGAGGGTCACCTTTGAAGAACCTAGGCAAGAGCCTGTGCTCCAAGACATCATAGGGAAAAGGAAGGATGTCCCCTTAAATTATCCCACAGGCAAATAGCTGACAAAAGAACTAGATCAGAATAATAGGAAAATCCCTAGGGACTAGCCCTTCAAGAAAACTAATGACAAGAATGAGCTCAAGTAGCCTAGATGGACACGCTATGGGATTCTTCCAAGGGAAATTGGAAACACCACCCTTCCTCACCACCATCCGGATATTCAGAAAAAATCTACACAATTGTTTGATTGACTCTAGAGCATCAGCTAACATCCTGCCCTTGGTTGTATGCAAATCCCTTGGGATTACTCCCACACCTTCAAAGAAAAAGGTGACTCAATTGGAAAAAACTAAGGTAAATATTATGGGAGAGATGAATCAGATCCCAATGCAGATTACTATAGACCTAAGGGTGCAATAGGTCATTGACATCCAAGTTGCGGATATCCTCGATGCGTATGGAATCATCTTGGGACAAGACTTCGCCTGCGCCTTGAACGGATATGCTGAAACAAGTTTTTCTCACATGTGGCGACCATGGAAGGGACTGCCAAATCAAATCTGCATCAATCAAGAGCCACACATAAAGTTCATAATCACTAAATACAACAACTTGAATGAGGTGTTGTTTGTTGAAATGGAGTTGGGGAATTATTGTCCCTTTGCTTACCAAGAGGAAGCGAAGATTCAAGAAGAAGGCATGGATGAAGAGGTCCTCCTAGTGCAGTGCAACCCACTAGTTGATTTAGCCCATGCATCTCTGAGCATGAAAATTCTGGTAGAAGTCAATGACAAGGAATCTTCCGAAGATAGCACTCTGGGATTGTTGGATGGATTTCAGGATTTTATGGAGAAGTGCATCTAGGACCAGCTTAGCTTGGGTGTGAGAATGAATTTCCAAGAGCTCCTACTGCCAATTGGTGCAGGGTACATGATGTTGCCCATTCTGAGTTCGAGTGTTGCTTATTCCAAACAATAGTAGATCAAGTCAAAGGATTAGCTACTTCCCAAAAGGAAACGCCTGTAGGGCAGCCCGCACCTGAGCATACTAAACTAACACCTATTTCAGCGGCCATGAATGCCAACTCATAGCCTAAAGGTAATGATCACCTCAGTGGCCCCAATGTCAAAGAGCCTTCCAAATTTTGGACATTACGCTTTGATGGATCCAAATCCAATCCAGGAGCCAATGTTGGATTCAAGCTTATCAGCCCCATGGGTAAGACTTATTTCGTTACCCATAGACTTCAGTTTTATTGTACCAACAATGTGGTGGAATATGAGGCGTTAGTCCATGGTATTCTAATGGCCTTAAAGAAAAATGTTAAGATGCTGCAAGTTTTTGGTGACTCTGAGTTGGTAGTCAAGCAAGTCAAAAAAATGTACTTGTGCCATGATAGAAGGTTGGAAAATTATAGTCATAGGGTCTAGGATCTCTTAGAGGGACTAGACACATTTAATATACAATTGATCCCATGTTCCCAGAACTAGACCGTTGATGCTTTGGCTTAGGCAGCCAACACTCTGCAACCCTTATCTCTGTATGGCCTTAAGAAATTTACTGTTGAACCAACTTCTACACCATCTTGTTGATGGTGCCAGGTTGACCCACAACATGTAGGTAAGATAAAAGTGAAATATCTCACCTCTCCTGAAAAAGACAATTAGCAATCAAACTGATCACCTCCCAAGGTCTTTGATGTTGGTTCACAACGTTGCTGTTTCACTAAGTGGTCAATATGGTTGTAATGTTCAAGGGGCCTGCTGGTATTGAGCTTCTGGGTTGTTATAAGATCAAACATATATTTAACCCTACTTTAACCGGTGGTTTTAAAGAAATAGAAAAGATAGATTAAAGCTTCTAAACTGAAGATAATGTTGATTCATCCAACTAATTAGACTTGTTACCTTCCAAGGAATTCCTAAACTGAAACTGTAGAATAAAGCTAACTTGTAATTAATACAAATTTTCATTCATTCACAGTGCAAACTTTAATAGTAGATTGCAAAATCATCATTTAAACAAAACATAAGATAAAACTTCATTCCTTGAAAGCTTTTCAAATCAAACAATTAACCCAAGATAAATACCATTCTGGAGCACAATATGAAGTAGATTTAAATCTGGCCGCTTCTACTATTGGTGAAATAGATAAACAACATTTACAAATCTGGCAAGATCACCAGTGTACATAAAACCCATGTATTCAAATTATCTCCATCTATACTAAGAGAATCTAGCAGATACATTACTTCCTCTTGCTGAACTTAACTTCTACTCTATTTCTACTCTCAAATTTTTCTATCTTCTAGTCCTAACTTGTTAATTCTTAACTCAAAAGGAAGAAGATAAAAAGAAGATCCTCTCCTAAAATATCTCTATCTCTAAAAAATATCTATCTCTGTGTATGTAAGTATCTGTCCGTCTATTTTTTACAAAGAGGCAAAAATGCCATATATAAAAAACACGCCAAAAAATGCGTCGGCCCCCGTTTTAGGGTTTACAAAATAAGTCGGTTATAGAAGGAGTCGGGGCAAAGTTGATGATGCATTAAATGCATATACCTGCTCAAGTCGGTGAAAGATTGATCTTAGGCATGGTTTCCAGATCTTTTACAACCACCATCATTAACTTCACAACCCTCGTGTCCGCCATTAAGACTCCACGCGTTCTATTCTCGACCTCAAAAACTACTCCCGCAAAGTTGTTTTGAATACTCTGAAGCACTGTCATTAATGTTGACCTACTTTTTCCAGTGGACACCCATATGTCATTAAGACTCGCGGCTTCTTCCTTTACACTTTCCTCTTGGCCCAAAACCTTCGTGGGTTGACTCCCTTGAGAAACAACATCAGTCCCTCTCGACATGCTTTAACCCTACAAAACAATGCCTTCATCAGTCCTCTAAAAGCATAGAAAAATATCATTCTTGCCTTACCTTTCATATACCCTTCATTTAATTATACTTAGAAAAAAGAAACTCAACTCTGGTAGAGGCAGGACCAAATCCGAACCAGAAACAACACTTACCCATAAAACTGGTAGGGGCAGAGCCAAGATGAAACCAGAACTAGGACCGGAGTCGGAACAGGAACTAAATATGGAAATAACCATCATTTCCAGGTTCAGCCCACATTCTGGCTTTGCGTATGCAAAAGCAAAGAAATACAGGAACAAACGCAAGTGGGATCAGAGCAAAAATCAATCCTGGGCGAACTACAACGAGGGCGGAAGCGAAACCAAATCCGACACTGAAACTTTCCCAAGTTTCAAGTTCGGATTCCATCTCGATTCCGCCTCCGACAACGTACAAAGAGATGACGAAAAGGCCAAAAAAGAAAAAAAAGGGAAGGGAAGAAAAACATCCCATGACCAAAAACAAAGAACAAAGGAAAAACAAACAAACAAGACCAATGGAACCGAGACCGGAATGGAACCAGAACTTGGAACTTTAGAAAAGGTTCCGAAGTTCAATTTTGTTCTGCATCCCATGCCCGCCAGAACAAAGGATGACAAGTGCAAAGGGGGCAGAACCGTGACTGGGAACAGAATATAAACTAGAACTTAGAAGAATTTCCAAAGTTCAGTTTCGGTCTCAGTGCTGCGTTTTCTAGAACAAAATAAAAACACGAAAGGCATAAAACAAAAGGCCAAAGGAAACAAAACAGAACAAGGGGGACCTATTTTAAACATGTTTAAAATAGGGTGGTTATGCAAGGCATAACACATCTGTCCTAGACAATGTCACTCACTTCTAGGTATTCAACAATGACAAGCACATCCTGGAATTTATCACTAGCTTTGATGTATTTTCCACACAAATCATTGATGAGGCTAATCTAGAAGAAGCTAAATTAGACATAGAAGGAGTCATTAACCTCAAGACCAACATGATTCTTAGAGAAATGGTTCAACTCAAACATATTTTTGACTTGAATTAGATCAGAGATCAAGATCAACAAATGAAGAAGGATGCCATAAACAACCAGTGTGACATTCATAACCTTGGAACAACTGAGGAGATTGAAAATGTGTTTATTGGAAAAGTGTGCATTGCAGGAGAAAAGGAAGGAATTGTGGATACTTTATGGAAGTACCATGATGTGATAGCATGGAGCTACAAAGAATTAAAGACATACAATACTTCCATCATCACACACACTATTCCCCTTAGGAAAGACATCAAGCTATTCGACCAACGATAACATCCTATCAATGCCTTGCTAGAACCAATCATATACAAAGAGGTACATAAACTATTGTCAGCAAGGATTATCTTCCCAGTCAGACACTCCACATGGGTGTCCAACTTGGTCTCGATCAGAAAGAAGAATGGAGAGATCAGGTTATGTGTCAACTTTCATAATTTGAACAGAGCTTTAGAGAAGGACAACTATGTAGTGCCTTCATTGGATGAGGTGCTGCAGATCGTTAATGACTTGCAAATGATGTCCTTTCTCGACAGCTATTTCAGGTACAATCAAGTGATGGTGCAGTATGAGGACCACCATAAAACAACATTCACCACTAAGTGGGGGACCTTTGCTTACAGAAGAATGTCCTTTGGGCTCATCAATGCCAGTGCCACCTTCTAACATGCTATGGACATTGCCTTCAAAGATTTGATTGGGAAGTGTATAATCATCTACATGGATGATTTGATGGTGTTTTCAAAGACTCAGAGGGATCATGTCTCCAATTTATGTAAAATATTTCAAAGGTGTTGGGAGTTCGAGGTTTCTCTTAATCCAAAGAAATGTATTTTTGGGGTAACTGAAGGGAGATTGCTTGGACACATCATTTCAGAATGGGGAATATCTATAGATCCTGAACACATCCAATCTCTACTAAGGATTCAACTACCAGGTAGCAAAAAGGAGCTCAAATATTTCTTTGGAAAGATTAACTTTGTGTGAAAGTTCATTACAGGTTTTGTTGAAATTGTTAAGCCGCTCAATGCCATGCTGAAGCAAGATGCCAAGATTGAGTGGACTCCCGAAGCCAAATAGGCCTTTGAAGAAATCAAGCAAGCAATTGTTGAAGCACCCATGTTGGTCAACCCAGATTATTTGAAGCCATTCTACATCTATTCGTTTGCTTTAGATCATTCATGTGCCAACATTCTAACTCAAAAGGATGATGAGGGGAATGAACATTTGATCACATTCATGAGTGCCCCTTTGAAAGATGTTGAGCTACGCTATCATAACGTGGAAAAATAGACATATGCCCTTGTCAGAGGGGTGAAGAAGTTCAAGCATTACATCTTGCGCAATAAGGCATTTTCCATAGTCCCTGACCCAGCTGTGAAGACATTGCTTATGTAGAATGAATTAGGTGAACGAAGAGCAAAATGGGTCATGTTGTTGCAAGAGTACGATATGGAAATCTAGCTAATGAGATTAGTAAGAGGGAAAGCACTTACTTGAACAATTGCTGAAATAGTAGTAGAAGCGGGGCCAGAACTTACGATGCAGCAGTACCACCTCAAGGAAGTTTCCCCGGGGGAATGGTACGATGACATAGTATATTATCTTCTCAACCACAAATGTCCACCCCACCTACAAGGAGTCCAAAAGCATTCTCTTTGATTGAAAAGAAACAATTATATGCTGCAAGGATCCATTTTATACAAGAGAAATCATGAAGGTATCTACTTGAGGTGCCTTGGCAAAGAAGAAACAGATCGAGTCCTGAAAGAATTTCATGACAAGTTCAGCACTGGTCACGGATCTGGACCTTCAAATGTTCATCAGATCTTGCAGGTAGGATATTATTGGCCGACAATCTTCAAAGATTCCCACATCCATGTTCACTCATGTCACATATGCTAGATTACTACTACCAAGGAGAAGAATTTTGTTGTCCTGCTGCAGCCTGTTCTGGAGGTGAGACCGTTTGCGCAATGGGGTCTCAATTTCATTGGTTCGGTAAGCCCTCCATCATATGTAGGACACAGGTACATTCTTATCGCTACTGATTATTGCACTAGATGGACATAAGCAATCACTTGTAGACAATGCACAACTAAGGTAGTCACTAATTTTCTGGAAATTTTTATTTTGAATCACTTTGGTTGTCCTTATGCATTAGTGTGTGATAATGGGCCTACATTTACTTCATTAAAATTTTCTAGCTAGGCTTTCGATTATGGGATAGCCCTTAACTTCTCATCCAATTATTACCCCTAGGGCAATGGCCTTGTTGAATCCATGAACAAGAATTTAATAACTGTGATTAGAAAATTGTTAGATAGGAATCCCAAGAACTGGCATACCCAACTCCATTTTTCCCTTTGGGCAGACCACACTCATCACAAGGTTGCCCTTGGTGATTCCCCATTTCATCTAGTTTACGATTGGAGCCTGTCTTTCCTATTCACTTGAAAATCCCCACTCTCCAGTTTATTAATGAATTTTACGAAGGGGGAGACTGTAGAGAGGCTTGTTTAGCTAAGATTTTTCACTTAGAAGAAGTACGAGACCATGCAATAGAAATTTTTTCCAAACACTAAGGCGTGGTCAAATGTTGGTTCGATCGTCAAGCCAAAATTAAGGCCTTTAGAATTGCAGATCTAGTCCTATGTTGGGACAAGGCCCATGAAAAGAAAGGGGGACATAACAAATTCGACAAGCTTTGGCTTGGCCCCTTTCAAATAGCTAAAATCTTGGGAGACAATGCTTTCTGTTTAAAGACCCTTACTGGTGAATGTTTCCCCTTGCCTTTCACTAGGTAGCATTTGAAGCATTACTTCCAAGTCTGAGCTCCTGTGGAGCTGTTCTTGTAAATACCTATACATAGGCTAGGTTAGCTTTCCTTTTTTCTTTGCTTGCATTTTGTTGTTTTGCATTGTTCTATTTTGCCCATCTCCCGACTGTTTTATTTTGAGGAGAGGCTCTTTGTTCTGTAGTGGCCATACTCGTTCAATGAACGGTTCACTTTGTTGTCTGTCCTTAGTGTTCTTTGGTTAAAAATTCATTCTCAACTATTGGTCCCTAATAGCTACCTGGGAACGACTTCCTCTTTTGAACTTAATCTTAGAACTTGATCCTTGGTTAGATATTTTTACATTCATCTTAGACCTTGCACAAAATTCACGTTAATTATTTCCAAAGGGCTATACAATGGATGCTAAGATAACCTAGTGAGTGAAAAATATTAAGTCCTCTCTAGTGACCACTGTGATTCTCAAACCCATCGTAGGATTCAGTGCTTGCACAGTTGATAAAAATATAAAGTGCAAAAATAAATATCAAAAGGAAAGAAAGAAAATAAAATTTTGAAATCAAACAACTGTATGGGTGTGTGGATAACTCTACTGGGGCTATGGATGCCTGACTGGTAGTAGATCAATATTCATGGGATCACAATGACAACTCCATCGAGGCTATGGACACCTGGCTAGAAGCGGGCAATGTCCAGGTTACTTTTGGTGTTGGAAAATGTAAGTAGCTCGCTTTGTTTGATTAGTCGTTTCCTGTCATAGTTCCCCGAGGGAGGGAAAGAATTCACTACCCACACACTTCTGAGATGTCTCATAGATTGACCCAACCAAGAACCCCATTCTTGTAGTTCACTTATGGAAGTTGACCCATGGTCTACAAAACTAGAGATTTTGAGTTTTGAATGAATGCTTACCCTCAAAATGCTCAGGAGCGTTTCCTAGTAGAGTTGCCATTTGTTGTTCCCTCAGCACACATGCCTCGTTCGAAACGGGGACCCTCTCTTTTCTTCGCCTTTCCAGGTCATTTTGTCACGACCTCATTTTGTGTGCCCCTACTTTGGTGTCCTAAATGGTCAGCATGCCTCTAAAGTCTTATCTTAAGTTAACCATGTTTTATACCCTCAAAATTTGCTAAGTCGTGGGTCCTCGCAGAGGTCCTTTGGTAGTTTGCCTCTACCAGTGTCCTTGGGAGCCCCCGGGTTCAGCCCGACGGGTTTCCCTCACTGGATTTTTGTTGTGCATTTGTTATTTCAAAAGTTTGAAGGCCTTCACCTTCCCATTCCCTAGGACCTAGCTCCTCGACTGCTATCCTCATGACTTGTGTTACAAAGTTGACATCCTCCACTTGCCCTGGGCCCGGTCCGTTGGATCTCTCTGCCCAGGACTCCATTGTGAGTTCTCCCTTCTCGAGATAGCCATCCTTCACTGAAGTTCCACCCACTGGACCTTGTACCTCCTCTTTCTGGTGTTTTTTTTTCACTTCAAAATTTGAAGTAGCCATTTGCTCACATCCTTCCGACCTCTGGGTTCCAAACCTCCCGCCACCATCTCGAGGTTTGAACTTACCACCTTTTCACCTGCCATACTCACATTAATGAGATGTATTAAATTCCATTAGGGGTATAAATAATTGGCTCAACCTGTCATTTTCACATGTCAGGTTGGTCAGAAGAGTTCAGGGTGAGCTTAGAAGAATCTAGTGCCTTCATCTCACACTGCCCCCGCACCCGTTGCCTTCACGACTGATTCTTCATAGATTTGGCAACCTCCTCCATCGAGTTCTTGGGGTAATTTCACCGTCCACCCTTCTGCGTGGTTTTTTAGTGATTTTTCATTTAAATGGTGGGAAAAATAGGGGTAAAATGTGTTCATTCGATGGAGGAAGGTTAGACCTAAAAAACCCATATGATTAAATTTCAAGAAAACCTTCAAATTTCCCTAAAAATTGAATCCAGAACTTTATCACCTCGGTGTCATTTTTACCATAGAGCGCTTGCGCCCTTCAAACCCAAGCCTCCCTGTCGTCATTTAGAAAACTTCAAAAATCAAACAACTTTGAAATGACGGGATGTCTCCTCGGGCCCATGATCCCAAATCTCCTTTGGCGGTTCGCCGTCAGGACTTACAAACTTATACTCTCAGCCTCCATTCATGCATCTCAGGCCCATTCCCATGGGATTTCGTCCCTGGGATGCCACATAATGTATGTTGTTTTGAATGAAAAAATGGCCTTGTCCACCCAAGCAATGGGGTCTGCCTCGTCATTTTCCACCCGAGTTAAACAAAGAGAAATGCCACATCCCTAGTGTCTTCTGGGTCCTGGATCACGGAGTTCCATCTGCGGACCTCCGTTCCCACCTCACCGTTTCTCACGGCCATCAGGTAACCACCTTCTGCTCTCCAGGTCTTGAGCATCCCAATGCCACGTGAAAAACATGCAGTAAAAACTTAAGTGTTATAACCTTCATTGAGTCTCTTCCACCAGACTTTTGTCGTCGGGACTCCGTCCTGTCTCAGCCGTCACAAAAGGAAAAATCAACTTGTCCTTCCGATCTTTAGAGCCTACCACTCTGATCATCAGTGAAGTTTCAAAGGAAATATGAAAGCCAAACATAATGTCAGGTCCAGTCCATTGGAACTCCATCCTCGAAATTCCGCTTAGTGCTCACCGTCTCAAATGGCTATCCTTGGATGGCCTCCTGACCCTTTCTGCCCAAGCACTTAAATGATTGATAGGTTATGTTGACCATCCCTTGGCGTCACGGGTCCTAGACCCTAGAACTCTACCCCTGGAATGTCATTTTCTCCAAGCCCTTTCAAACAACAAACCTTAGATGACTTTCCCTCCTCATAGCTTCGAGTGCCCCAACGATGATCTAAATGACCTTCAATCTCGAAACAAGTCTCTACCAACATGTTCAAATTGAACCCTCTCCTACATGGACCTTTCAAATCATCCAAATCTAAAGTTAGGAGAGACCACATGGATTTCCCTACCTTGTTCGCCCTTTAAAACAACATTCCTGCTAGGGAAGTCTGGACCCTGGGGCCTGGACTATCCAAATCCCCTTCAGCAAACTGCTAATGATATCTCGAAGTAAATGCTTGATTTCATGAATAATATGTTATCTAATAGGACTTCATCTAATAGGGATTTTGGCTAACATTGGGGTCTTCTTGCTTGATCGTACTTATCATGCCTTTGCAAGATATATGGAATCGGGTGCAGGACCCTTGGGGGAAACTACAAAAAATGACAAAGGAAAGAAGTCAGGTAGATATCCTCATAGGAAAGAGGACAAGGATTAGATGAAATACCAATTCCAAGGGGATCCATTGCACTCAAAGGTCATTACAGACTGGAAGCTGATTACAGATACCAATATCGACCACATCGAAATTGATGAATTTAAATAGAGATTTAGAGTCAACCTAACCATAGACAATGCTAGGCTGATTAGAGGAAGTGGAATTTCCAAGGCTATAGGATTCCTTTTGATCCTTATAGCTCCTGAACTGGTCATGGCTTGGAGGAAAGCATACAAACCTAAGACCCGGACAATAGTAGACAAAGATGGGAACATCCTAGCTGACATGTCTCCCCAGTTAATAACGAAGACTTTTCACATTCCCACCTTCAAAGAAATGGAGATCCCTACTATCTCAGACTGCAAGGCAATGTGGGATACAGATCCTGTTGGATGCAAGAAGCTCATCAACCAATATTGGTTAAAAGAGAAAAGGGACAGTGCTGCAAAAGTTCCCCAAGAACTCTTCTGCAATGATTTCTTTGAAGATTATCATGAATTAGTAATTCTGCTAAGTCGAGTGATGGGTTTGCCTACCACTACATACTTCCAAGAGTGGATGGTTTACTATGTTGATAAAATTCTTCACGGAAAGGAGGATGGTGCCATACAAACTACATTCTACTAGGGAGAGATAATAAGTGACTGCTTCCATAAGCAGTTCATGAATGTTAAGAAAACCTCCAAGTTTTATATGACATCTTACCTTGTCTACTCACTGGCTGAATGAAGACAATATAATGGACTATTTAGAGCTCTAGATGAAGAATCTGGTTAGGAATTGAAGGTTTATGATAGATACCCTTAGTTGCAGTTTAAAAATTTCAAGAGGGACTATTGCGGGGTGAATGATACTTTCATAGGTCACATTATCAAGTTGCTTGGAGGTGATTTCGAAAGGCGAGTCTCCCGCAGTGCTCGAGCGTTCCTCAAACAATATGCCTTTATGTTCATTCAATACCCCAAATTCACATACAGTCGTGCCCAAGGCTACATAGAAAGGCCGAACAAGATGCCTTGGTATCCTAATGACCAAATTGTATTATTAGATCTCTCTCGGCAGCTACAACACGCACATACCCTTCTCAGCAGAAAGCATTTGGTGGGGATCCCTTATCCCCTTTCTTTTGGACAAGGGATGTACAAGCTGCAAACCTATGAATGTGCTAGAAATTTAGAGAAGGAGCTGGCTGAGTATCATTTCTAGCTTCATACCGCTTGTTCATGAATGGACCCCTATGGGCATATAAGGAAAGCACTTGGACCCGACTACACCCATCTGCATCATGTTGAAGATTTCTAGGCTAATTTCCAAGATGATAAGGAGGTGCGCATGAGACATTATATGTGAATGACTGCCTACTTCGTAAAAAGGGTAAACTTGCTCCTTGTACCTGATCAAGTTGAGGAAGATGAAACGATAATCATGGATCCTAGGTACAATGTAGTTGCTAACTTGTCGCTACCTTCAATAGACTGGGATGAGCAAGAGGTCGATGACCTTGATATCATAGCTAAACCAATTGAGGCTCGTACCAAAGAATGGGTTAGTGGATAGGTAGCTCGACTGAAGCAACAAGGGGTCATCCTAACCTATGAGGGACTCAAAAGTGATCCCAGTGAAATAGATGATGGAGCCGCTATAGCCTCAACATGAGAAACATCCAAATCTCCTCCACTCACTCGCTCTAGGAAAAGAGAAGAGACTGAGGAGCAACAACCAAATCTAAAAGTATATGCAAGGAAATCTTCAAAGGGTGAGTCCTCAAAGAAACACAAAAGGTCAGGAAGCATTATTGGGCTGCCCACTATTCAAGAGGATCCCCTTCACCAAGGAGAAGAAATGGAAACGGATCAGCCAAAATCCCCACCAGCTACCCCTGGTGCTGCTGCCCTTTCACCCATTTCTCAGGCCCTGGTCGCCACATCCCCACCTGTATTGGACATCTCCATCCACTTGGCTTGTTCTTCACCAACTAGGCCAGTACTGGTGGTTGATTCTTCTTTTGTCACGAATTCTCCACTATCCTCCACCTCTATGTCTCCCACCACATCGCTTTAGCTCGCAGTGGCAACAATACCAATACCAAAATTTACACTGCCAGAGGAATTCTCATGAAATATGCATAATTTTTCCTCTTAGATTTCCCAAGTATTGATGAATCCCACCATCGAAGATGCCTTAGTGCAGGTTCTTTCCAGTGTTCATGTCTTAAAGCCTCCAACTGAACCACCAACAATGAAAGCCACAATGCAAATCTTCGAGGAGCTAGAACAAAAATAGAGGGAAGCAACAAGAGCACTGGACGAGGAAGCGAATGAATACCATGAACATACAAAATACCAAAACTTGCAAATTGACAAAGTGGTTCGTGAAGAAGAAGAAACAGGATCTTCTAAAAGTGGATATGAAGAAGAGAACACTGGCGACAAATTAATTGCGCAAGCTTTCAATCTTGACCTTGAGGAGGAGTTGGCTCAAAAATTAAAGGACGTTGGGGAAGAAATAGAAAGACCACCTTCCAAAGAAAGGAGACAAGAAGATGACAAGATGGAAGAAAACCTTGAACTTCTAACAGGTGGGCAGCACGATGAGGACCTTACGCATCATGAAGAAGTACCTCCTTCAAGAGGGAAAGGAGAGAAAGAAAAGGAAGAGAAAGAAGATATGTCACCACCATGTAAGGAAGATGAGAATATAGAAGATCAAATTGAAAAGGAGATCCAAGCTTATAAGAGCCCTAAAATAGAGCCGGCTGAGGAGCATGGGCATGAAGATGAAATTGATGAAGAAAATGACGAAGAGAAAGAAGAGGAGGCTGAGAGGGAAGAAAGTCCCAAAGAACACCTACCCACCAAGTCCCTAATCAAGTGCCTAACGTTCACTTGAGACTCTGATGAAGAGGAGGGAAAAAACACTAGAGTGGAGAAGGAAGCTTCTAAAGATAAGGAAATTGAAGTCATAAGGGATGAAGAAAGAGGTGATGATGAATCACCCAAAGGAAAGAATTAGATACCTGAATGGCTGGAAGAGTAGCTTGAGAAGAAGGATCCTGCCCCAAGTGATCCAAAAGCAAGATTGGAGTCTATACTAGCCTAAGAATAGATCACTACCAGGAAAGAGAAGAAGCCTAAAATAAGATCTAAGGTGACTATGGATGCTTCTGGATCCTGAAATGTGTAAGTAGCAATGCTAGTGGTGGGAAAAGAGGGGGTAAGCTATAATGTTTCCACTATTGATTTAGGGACAACTACCAGAGAGCAGAAAGTGGACCACCACCAAGAGTCTATTTCCATGGTAGTGCATTTGATACAACAAGACAAGATTTCAAAGGAAGAGATTAAAGCACAAGTGGTTGATCTGACAACTTATATCCAACAATGGTCTTCAATAGAGGAAATGTCTACTACATCTTTGGCCCCACAAAAATTGTTGTCAAAGGAGAAAATAGAGAAGCTCGAAAAGAGGAAGAACTCGGATAAGACCACAAAGAGTTGGTTCTGACAGGTCTTGTACGTAGGGAACATGGGCATCAGCCATGTTGTTAGGACAACAAACAAGTTCTTAGATTTACAACAGTCTCTTGAGGGTATGAGGAAACTTTGCACTAAATTCCCAAGGAGATACGACTCCACTTACCTGAAGATTGAGGCAATTCTCAAGCTGCCAAGCATGACTTGGAAGAAAGGGCTTATGTTTAAGAAGGATGACCATTAGCTGGTGAATGTATGGAAGCATGAATTCGAGAATTGGAAGGAGAGGTTGGAGCAAGTGCTTGATAAGTTTGGTCCAGACATCGAGTGGGCTAAAGAAATCAGAGCTGATTGCGTCTGGTACTTGAAACTAATGAAAGGATATGATATGCATGTCGTACAGATGGACTTGGAGAAGATAAAGCCCCACTTCCAGAAAAATATTGAGGACAAGATGTCAGATGAAATTACCATTGATTTCATGAGCTTTGCTACCCAAGCAGTTGCCCAATCAGAGCTGTTCTAGCACCACACTACCAAGTATGATGAAGACTGGGAAAAGCTCACTGAACAATCCCAAGAATGGAGTTATCAAGTGTTGCGATCCAAAATCATTGACGTTGATAAGCTCCAACCACTAATTTTGAAGTTCATAGAATATTTTTCTTTGAAGAAGCAAGAGGGAAATCCTATCATTGGTGAAGAATTCATGACAAAGTAGCTACAATAAAAGGGAAATCACTTAGAAGAAAAAATGCTATAGTGCTATCACAAAAGACAAAATAGGGATAAGGACAAATTTGTATTTTATAATGTAATATATTGGGGGGTAGGTAGAACCCTAGTTTGTAGTGAATCTTGGCCACACAATGCAAACTAATCTTGGCCTTTCATTCTAATTTTTGGACACTATAAATAGGGGGTATCCTCTCATTTTCAAAGGGATCTGAGTTGTTGTAATGAGATGCTACAAAAATTTTAATAGAAATACATTGACTTTGGTGCATTTATGAGTTTCTCTACATGTTTCATGATTGATATCCCATAGTTAGATGTTTTGGTTAGATTTGCTTTGTTTTTTAGATGGTTTCAGATTGCTTCAATAGATTTGGTACTGCTTTTTTGTGGTTATGAAAATTTCTACTGTGTGGATGCCTTCCAAGTCCATACTTTTTTGTTGTTTGATGCTAGTAGATGGTTGTGTAAAGTTAGTCTGGACTTAAAATCAAAGCGGCTTTAAAATTTTATCTTTGTTTATGCATGTATATGGTGGATGAATGGTAAAACATCTGCAGGCCTTAGAAGATAGCACAAATGTCACGAGACTATGAATTTTATGGTTAAGTGAAATTATGTTTGAAGGAAGCTGTCCATAGTAGAACCTCCATGATCACTGTTCATAGTTAGTTTCAGATCCAGGAAC
This sequence comes from Sequoia sempervirens, assembly GCA_007258455.2. Classification (NCBI taxonomy): domain Eukaryota; kingdom Viridiplantae; phylum Streptophyta; class Pinopsida; order Cupressales; family Cupressaceae; genus Sequoia; species Sequoia sempervirens. Next base: position 304,390,308 of record VDFB02086081.1, on the reverse strand, counting down.
CTCTCCTCTTCCCTGCCCTTTTTCCTTTTTTTTAGAAATAACCTATGCTAAGGTTCATTGCACATTGTAAAGCCAAAACTTAAGAAAAAATTGGAGGTTCAGATTGTTGTTTGAACCTGCAACAAAGTGCATGTCAATTACTATTCCAAGAAACTTCAATTCACAAGATCCACTTTGCATCCAACTACGTAAGTCTTCCCTGTGATTACCAAAAAGATCACAAAAAAAATCAATTGAGAAATTCCATGCAAGTCATGACCTAACACCCGAGAGACCTTGGAGTGATTTTTAGCAAATTGTTGTTGGAAGTCTCCTTTCAAGAGAGGTAGTGCAACTATGCATTACTTGTGTTGAGAGAGTGTGCAAAAACACCAATCAACAGAAATGACATAAATCACTGAAGGAATGTAGAAAGAAGATGTAGGAGAGAGAGAAGGGGAGAGAGGTGTACCTCATGTCTGATAATCAGGGGCATCTATGTAACAATGGGAGGTAGCTACATTGAAATCATGGGTGGCGGTGTCTGAATGAGAGGTTCCAAATTTGTCAGAAATTAGATTGCTTCTCTTTCTTTTGAATACCCTAGCACTCCATCAACTCCTAGGCCTGACTTGACATTGTACTTTCTATATGTCACTTGGGGTAGCATCCAAATTCCTTGTCCTTGTGAGCCCAAACCATTGTGTTCATAGGCCATTTTCTCGATAATGGTTACCCCTAAAGTATATTTGTACTTCAAGGCCTCATCTACACCATGAATACTATGAAACTATGGGGTGTTCTATCTTTAGTTTTCTTTCTCATTCCATCTTCTTCTCCCTTCTTAATTGTTTTCCTCTTTTTTAGTTGTGGTTTAGAGGGAGAGCTGGGGAGTTGCACCTCGACACTGGACTAGATGGCGCCAACTTTCAGTCACTCTTGAGTAACTTGCTATTGTTTTTGGGGAGGGGGTGACATATGAGGCCTACAAATCTTGTAATTTTCCTCCTCTCTATTTGAGGGGGTCTCTTCTTCTTCTTCGATTGAATCCTCTTTTTTAGCTTGGGTGTCCTCGATGTGATACTCATTCCAAATCCCCTCAAATTGCTCGTTAGTGTCAACTGTGTCAACCTTAGCCTTTGTTTGGCTGATTTCCTACCTGTATATCCAAAAGGCCTCCATTTTTCTACTAGTCTAGCCTTGGGCCTAAAGTTTTGACATAAATTTTTTAAGCATCTTCTTTGCAGGGTCAAAACTCCACACTAGCTTGTAGAAGGACTCCCATGGTTGGTGGGAATCTAAGAAGAATGTTGATAAATCAATAAAATTTTGTTGGTCTTCATCTTTTGGCAAGTTATTCTCCTCAAAGAAAGGTCGGGGTTCATGGATGAAAGGGATTCCAATCTTCAAAGTGGCTACGTAATAGTCTAGGTCATAGCTCCATTGATTTTTTTTCTTGATCTAGGGCAAGCTCCTCTAACTTGAACGTAACCAGAGGCCCCTATCCTCTTTTATTAATTGTAATTCCTCCTCTTGAAAAGGGGACATCATACATGGCCCTCTTCCTATAACTCACACCATATGTTGAGTCTACTACGTCGAGTTGGTGAGCCAACTCTAGGTCCAAGACCATGTCCATGAGTGTACACAGGAGCAAGAATGGCTCATATATGAAGCTATGGACCTTGATGAATGTATAATTGGTTCCAAATAACTAGTCACACTTAGTCTTGGAGCTTTTGAGCCATTCCCGCTGGTCTTTTTTCATTTAGTTGGTGATGGGTTCTAGGATGAGGTCAATTAATACCGGGCACATGAATTATTCTAAGGATTCATAGTAATCCAACGTAACTAATAAGATGTGGGTCCATGCATATATGGAGATCACTTTGTTGGGAAATACATTTGTCTCAAAGGAATTAATGGTGAAAAAGGGAGACAAGAATTCAGTTTTCTAATAAAGAATCATATGCAGGAGAAAAGAAGAATGCCTGAAGGTATTCTATGTTGAATTTTTTTCAACTGGTAATGAATAGATTCAGCAATGGCATCAACAAATTTCATCATATAAGCTTTATCTCTAGGTACCATCTTTAGGTAGAAAGTGGTACCTAATTAGAAGTTGTGGACTTGGATATCAGAATCTAGCTCAAAAATGAATGCCAACATGAACAAGGTGTCTTACATATCTTGTGTCATAAAGCTTGAGAGAACAATAGGAAGGGGTGGCACCTCTATGCAGTTGGTACAAAGAGCTGCATTCAAGAACTCCATTTTCCACTCATAAGTGTTTCATACTTTCCATAATTTTTATTCATTACAATTTTTTTCTATGGGTTATGGGAAAGGAAGAGTATTTCCCTAATCTTTGTAGTGCTAATCGCCATGCTCAATTAGTCACCCTTGATAATTCCTTCCTCTATGTCATATCTCTATTCACAGAAAGAAATAAGCTTTAGGAATGGGTATACAAGGGCACCATGTATTGTGCCAGGGTAGAGATCCATTTCCTAAAGCCAAAAGACTCAAAATATTTCTTACAAGCCTTCACAAGCATGTGGGGGTGAGAAGCCTCTCTCAACCCTTTTAGATTTATAGATAATTTGGGATCAAAAATCTTGTCTGCACCATCGTAGATCAACACACTTTCCTTGCAAGGCCCCTTTGAAACATTTTTTACAAATGGTATGGATGGATTTGGCTACATGGTCATGGAAACGTATGACTTGCTTCCAACAAATTCAAGAGGAAGATCCCCATAGACTGGTGCTTTGCAAAATTTTATTTTCTTTGAATGCTTGCACCTGGATGAGGACCCAAAAGGATCCATATTTTCTCCTTTTTCAAAATATGCTTCCTTGATCTACTAAATGATTCTCCACTCATCTTGAAGCTCATGAAACTTTTAGAATGTTAAAAAGTTTCGTTGAGTGGAGAGTTGAGCATTTATTGATTACCACTTTTTAATGTAATCATTTACACAACTTTTTAGATTTGTTGCTCATTTAATGAAAAGGACAACACACACAATTGAGGAGCCACTCTTGGGAGGTTTGGAAATATGTTTATGGGAAGTTGTGCAATAAGGGAACTTTGAGCATTAATTGTAGTGAGAGTGGGGGAAAATATCTATCTTTCATGGAGGATTTCAAAAATAGGGGAGCCACGACATGGACACTTGGAAACAACCAAAAGGATGAAAATAGAGCATTCTAGGGACACTTATTAGCAAAAATAAATAGCAGAAAGAGAGGGAAACTATCTAAATATGCACAAGGAAGAAAATAAATCAGTCACAGTGCTTCAAATGGATTCGATTAACCAAAATATCTAAGGCATTTCCTTCTTCATCTACCAATTCAAATGTGTTGCCTTGGTGATTATCGATAATACGAAAAGGTCCTCTCCATGATGAATACAATTTTGCATGCTGACCTGGCCTCACAACTCTTGTCAAACCACCTTTTCACCACCTACTAGTGGTCAACCATAGTATTACTATCCCACTCTTTCTTCCTAGAGGTTGAGCAATTCTACTAACCTAACTTCCATAGCTCTATTTTCTTCTATCTTGAGAGCTTTTGATAATTGTAAAGCGATGATTTTTATTGAAATGGGCATCATTGCTTCTTTTCCATAGACCAACTCACATGGGGATGTCTTTAAGATTTTCTTGGGAGTGACTCAATAAGCCCATAGTGTTGTCTATAGATTCTTGTACCAATCTCTATATTGATCAAAGCCCATTCTCTTAATTAACCTAAGGAGGTTTTTGCTCATTAATTCAACCAACCCATTCCCTTGTGGGTAGCAGTTGGATGAAGTTTTAAGGAAAATGTCATTTCTAAGCATAAATTTAGAGATCCTTGATCCATGAAAGGCCCTTGCATTATTTGATATAATGGTCTTCGAGTGGTTGAACCTTGCGACCAATTCCTCTAGGAAGCCGAGGATTACCTTCTTAGTCGATTCTTTCAAAGGAGCAACTTTTGTCCACCTTGCAAAGTAATATATGGCCATGAGTATTCATTTATGACTTGCACTAGACATGGGATTGATCATCCCAATGAAATCCAAGCCCTATTACACAAAAGGATCATTAGTCACTATAAGGTTCAGTAGTATGGATGAATTATTTTGTCTTCCTATAAAGAATTAGCATTTTTGGCACTTTTTAACTGCTTGAAAATAATCCAAGAATAAGGTTGTCCAATAGTATCTAATGTCAAAAAGTGGTCACCCAACAGGTTGAAATGCATATCCTATATGATTTTGGTGGCTTGCTGATCATCGACCCATTTGAGGACATCATCAAAATTTCTTTTGAATAGGACCCCTTGAACATGTGTATAGTTGGGTACCTGCAATCTATAGAATCTCCTTTTGTGCATGAGGAGATTATCTGAATATCAAATATTCTCCATGAAGCGGGTCCTATTGGCAACCCAAGACCCATTGGTCTGATACTAACTCACAAAAACTATCTCTGGTGTATCTTTCTCATCTGTTGAGATATTTGTGCATTGTTCTAGGTATTCACAAAGTCACCTTCCTTGGATTACCTTGGTTGATTTGACTTCAATATCATATTAATGATATTAGTGATCCAATTGGCCCTTTTGTCTATTCTTTCTCCTTCCATGATATATTCCTTGATGCTAGGATGCCCATGTATACCGTTATCTTATTTTTTGACATTAGGTGCCTAAACTTCTTAATAACCTTGATAATGGTGAAGACATGTTGATCGATGACATTATACTTAGTTTCATATCCTCATAGAGTTCTTAAGTAGAACACAATGGGGCGCTCACCTTTTCCTTCATCCTCTTTTTTGGTTAACATATTTTCCAAGCTATGTTCACTTCCATAAACATACATGACAAATTCCTTAGAGAAGTTGGGATTGACTAGCACAAGAAAAATAGATATTGCATCTTTAATCTTGTTAAATGATACCCTCCCTTTGGTGGTCCATTTGAAATCTTGATCCTTCTTCAGTAATAGGGTGATGGGCCTAACTAGCCCTACGAAGTCTGATATGAACATGCTGATGAAGTTTTACCTTTTCGAGTCAAGATTGAACACCCTTCTTATTTACAAGCAGGGGTAAATCTTTGATGGACCACACTCTCTCAGATTCAATGGAGATACCTTCTTTAGATACCACATATCCTAGTAGCTTACCTTATAGTACTCTGAAGATGCATTTCTTGGGGTTTATGGATATCATAAAATCTTGGAAAATTTGAAAAATATTATCCTGATGATCAAAATGATCCTCTTTTTTTCTTGGATAATACTATGAGATCATCTAAGTAGATGAGGATTATTGTATCGATTAAACCTCAAAAGGATATATCAATGGCCCATTGGAAAGTAGCTCCCGCATTGGAGAGGCTAAAAGGAATTTCACATACATGAAAGTCCCCCACTTTGTGGTGAAAGTGGTCTTATGTTGGTCTTCTTACTTAACCCATACATGGTTGTATCCGAGAAGCTTTCAAGCAAAGAGAACATCTCTGAGCCCATGCTTGTTTGGAGGATTTGTTCCATGGATGGAAGTGGGTAGTGATCCTTTAGAGATTCCTTATTCAAATCCTTGAAATCTACATAGATTTTGATTTCACCATTTTCCTTTCTTACATGAACCAAGTTAGACACCCATGTTGAATGCTTGATGGGGTATATGATTCTTGAATCAATTAATTTCCTCAAATCCTGAGCCATGAGGGAATCCAATTTTGGATTTAATGGCCTCTGCCTTTGGCACACTGGTTTAGCTTGCTCAAGCAAGTCTATGGTATGCTATATCACATTGCATTCATATCCTTTCAAGTTGTCATAGGTCCAGGCCACAACCCATTCATAGTTTTTGTAGAAGGATATCACTCAATCCTTATCCTTTTGAGAAACTTCTTTCCCAGCTTTCAATTTCCTTCTGTCTCCTACATCAATTTTAGAGAAGTCACTTTTATTCACAACAAAATTCCTTTTATCATTCCTGATATCATCAAAATCAAACATATTCTCTAGGGTGATCAACCCCTTAAAGGGTATGTTGGTCTTGAGATGTATGATTTGATCTTCATAGGCCTCTTCAATTTTTGGTTGTAGCTGCTTTGTGAATTCACATGACTACTGGAGGAATATGGAAATCTGTTCATCACTTTCAAACACCTTCCAATTTTGATTGTTGTTTGAGATAGCGAGTCAAATAATTACCCACATCACATGCTCATTTGTTAGTAGGTCAATCATTGGGTCAAACTGTTAACCAACCATTTCCATTTTGTTTGCTTCTATATTTTTTGACCTTGGGATGATTTCAATATTGAAGGCCTCAAAAGTTTCAATCATATCCCACACCCTATGTTGGTAAGATATCATGTAGATGTTATTTGTTGCTATGGTTCCTCTTACTTGTTTAGCTACTATAGGTGTAAGAAAGTGAATATCTGATGAAAAATCTTGATTTTAATGTCAAGTTTGGCCAAAAATTGTAACCCATTATTGTGGGATCACCCATTTTCATGTGCTTAACCAGAACTATAACTAGGCATTAGCAAATGCTCTTTTCTCAGTTCGAATCTGGATGGTTTTAATCTAAATATTTCTATAAGACAGTGTGTAATCCTTGGGAAGTGAGCCTTTATGTATTTGAGTAGTGAGCTCTAGGTAGTGTGCCTGAATGCATGTACATTCCCCATTCATATTTCTTTACACTTTTAACAGGGTATAATCTTTTGGCTTGATCTCCACCATGGTTTTTCCCCTAACAGGGTTTCCACAAAAAAAATCTTGGTGTTATGTGTGCTTCTGATGTGTTGTTCATTTATGCTTTCATGATTAATGAACATATCTGAAATTAAGGTTAATAAGTTGAATAAGTTTGAGATTCGGTGACAACTGATTCACCCCCCTCTCAATTGTTTTCCCTTGAGTTTCCAAAAATTGGTATAAAAGCTTATGGTTCCTTGGAATAATTTTAAAAACTTGAGGTGATCCGGGATGGTGACTTATAAGAAGGATAGTCCTAGATTTGATGGAACAAATTATTCTTTGTGGAAAGATCGAATGGAGTGCCATCTGAGATGCATTGGTGAACCTTACTGGAGCATTACAAAAAAATATATATGTTATTCCACAGAATGGTCCTACTACTTCTGTTGAGATCAGGGATGTTGAATATAATATCAGGGCTAAGGAGGCATTGTTGAGTGCTTTGACTAATACCAAGATGACAAATGTGATGGATCTGAAGATTGCTTATGAGATATGGAAGAAGTTAGAGACCTTGTATGAAGGTGATGCAAATGTGAAGATTGCTAAGCTACAAAGTTTGAAAGGAAAATATGAAAAGTTGAAAATGGGTGATGATGAAAATGTTACTACTTTCATGCAAAGAGTAAATGAACTTGTGTGTGGTATCAGATGTGCTGGTGGACAGATAGATGAATTAGAGATTGTTGCTAAAGATCTTAGATCTTTGCCTGATTCTTACAAAGTCAAGGCTAGTGCTATTGAAGAGCTCTGAACTGTGAAAAATGTTACCGAAGATATGTTGATTGGTAAGCTTACTGCTTTTGAGTTGAGTGAATTTGGTGATCCACTTCCTAAGGTTGAATATGCATTTAAGGTCACTACTTCTGGAAGAGATAGACAAAGATATGATCCAGGTGAAATTTCATCAAGAAAGACATTCAAGTATGAGGATGAAATGAGATAGCTGGGTGAAGAAGAAAGAGAGCTTGAAGAACTTGAAGCATTGATTGTGAAAAGAGAAGCCAAAGGATAAGGTAAGTATAAGGGAAAGTTTCCTATTAAATATTTCTCTTGCAATAAGATAGGTCATTTTGCATCAAGGTGTCCTGAGAGAGTTTCCAATCCAAGATTTAACAAGCCTATATTCCAAAAGAAGTGTTACTATGCTATTGATGAAGGTGTAACAAATGATTAATCTAATGGAGGAAATGCAAGTGACGATGAATTTGTGTTTATTGCTATCAAGGAAAATAATCCTATGTTTATTGAATCTACTAGTTGTAAAAATGTGGAGAAATCCCTAGCTGCTTGAGTTGAAGAGAAAGATGAATGGGTAATTGATAGTGGTTGTTCTCATCATATGACAGGAGATAAAAGTAAGTTTATGAATTTGGAGAAGTATGATGGTGGTGTTATGAGATTTTGTGATAACACAGCTAGTGTGATCCGTGGAAGAGGATTCCTTTCTCTTGATGGTAAGCACAAAATTGATGATGTCATGTATGTTGAAGGTTTGAAGCATAATATTTTGAGTGTTGGTCAAATGGTTGATAAAGGATACAATATTTAGTTGATGGATGGTAAGTGCGAACTATTGGGAAATTCTAGAAATGTGATTGCATCAAGTACACAAAAAAAAGGTAATATCTTTCATCTGAATGCTACTAGTAAAAGTTGTTTGATTGCTCAAGTTGATGAGAGTTGGTTATGGCAAAGGAGAATGTGTCATTTTAATTTTCATAACATTGTCAAGATAAGTTCCGCTAAGGCTGTGAGATATCTTCCTAAGCTAATGAAACCTACTAATGCCATATGAAATGAATGTCAATTAGGAAATAAAACAAGAATTTCATTTTCAAGTAAACAAAAAAATTCAAATGGATTGTTGAAACTTGTGCATGCTGATTTGTGTGGTCCTGCTAGAACTAGAAGTTTACAAGGTTAAAAATACTTCATGTTGCTTATTGATGATTATTCAAGGATGTTGTGGGCTACTTTCTTAAGGGAGAAATATGAAGCTCTGGAAAAGTTCAAGATCTTTAACGTTATGGTTGAGACAAAGACTGATTTGAAGATTAAGTGTCTGAGATCAAATAGAGGTGGTGAATTCACTTCCGATGAGTTTAATTCTTTTTGTGAAGAGCAAGGAATAAAGAGACAGTTATCTACACCACAAACCCCTCATCAGAATGGAGTTGTGGAAAGGAAGAACAAAATAGTTCTAGATGTGGCTAGAACCATGATTTTGGAAGGAAATGTGCCTCATATCTACTGGAGAGAAGCTATGAGTACTATTGTGTACACACTTAAACAGGTACAAATCAAAGGCAATACTGGCAAGACTCCTTTTGAACTATGGACTACTCAAAATCCTACTGTTAGATATTTCAAAATCTTTGGAAGCAAGTGTTATATAAAAAGAGATGAAGATATAGGAAAGCTTGATGCTAGGAGTGATGAAGGAATCTTTCTGGGTTATGCTACTAAAAGTAAGGCCTACCGGTGTTACAACAAAAGATTGAAGAAAATGGTTGAAAGTGCAAATGTTAAGGTTGATGAAGACATAGCTAAACTATCAAGAACCTGTGGATATGATTCTAATGATCAGAATGACATTACAAGCAAAGGAAAGCAAGGTCAGACTACAAGTCAAGTTCAAATCATTCCGGTAAATCAAGAAAATCAAGAAGAAGGAGAAACTGATGGAAGATCAGAAGAGAGATCAAAAGAGCCTGAAGTTGAGGAACATTCTAAG